>JAHWFP010078110.1:0-15161 GCA_023313725.1 Lithobius niger
GTTTCCAGATAGGCGATCAAGCATTTATTTTCGGATTAATTCGTATTTTCGGGTGCCAAACATTACGAGCAACAGTAAAGCTGGAAAGGCTTTACACTACATTTGCATCGGATTTCAATCAAGTTTTGATTTTCCTTTGCTGCTTAAACTGGTTAACAGGATATTTCAAACGTGATGTTATCGAATATCAATAGCGCATGTGCGGAAATATAAGGCGCTGGTCTTATATCGTGTCAAGTGTCACCCTGATAAATTGTCTAGGGCTCGGAAACCAAATCTCCCTTGGATTATCCGGGCCGTTGGCTGCTGGGGTAGTGGTTGGTTGACCTTTGACGCTGGTATTATCGTGTTACTTGCTTTATCGAGGGACAAACGTTGGGTTATTAGCTCTAAACCCTACCGAAATATTTTGGGGTTTTGTGTTAAGTTTTTAGTAGTCAGCAGAACGTTTTGTTTGTCTCGGACATTCAGTTAAACTCGGGCAGGCTACTAACTGTAAGCGCCGGTGCACACGTGCGTTTTTTGAACGCTGCGGTGACGCATCCAATCAATGCACACGTGCGTTTTATTAACGCGCGTTGACGCTGCGGAGCCGCTACGGTGACGTATGTGCCCATTCGGTTCCCTAACCTCGTGTACATAAAATTATAGTTTGAAACCAATGAGACGATATTGCTTTTTTCACCTACCTCGTGAACAAAAAATATATTTTAAAACCAATGCGACGAATTTTGGTACATTTATGTACTATTTTTAAGACGTACCAGGGGAAAATGTTATACATCCCTTGCAGATTAACTAAAAAATTCGGATAAGTTCTTTAATTACTTCCCAGTGAGTCTTCAATCATTTCTGCAGCAACATTTCATATTTCAGGATAGTTCTTTACTCCCCCAATAAACAATTCCATGTCTATTTCTTCGAAATTGGACGCCATTTTCGGTAACGCTTTTGCGGTAAGCGGCGCACGTGTGCACCGCTCAAGTCATCCAAGTTACTCAGAGACGCAATTGCGTTTTTTTACGCCGCGGTACCACTACGTTGACGAGGGGAATTGCGGTGCAAAACCACCGCACGAGCGGCGGGCGCGTAACGCAACGTCGACGCAGGTACGTGTGCAGTATCCAACAGATGGCATGTAAACCAAACCGCAAATGTGGTACCAGCGTTAAGTAGGTTACGGTCAATCGAATAAGTATTTACTTTGGTAAGGGATATTTTTTTTTTCTATTTTAGAGTTTAAGAAAATAGCAGCTTACTAACTTTACCTCACTACGAGATAGCCCAGGTATTTTGCAAGAACCGAAAGAAAAAGGAATTGGAGGCGCCGGGTATCGATCCCGGTACCTCTCGCATGCTAAGCGAGCGCTCTACCATGTGAGCTACGCCCCCATACAACAATTGGAGCTTTGATGTAAAATAAAACCTTTCATTTTCATTAGCTCAATAACATTGACCCACATAATTCCTTAGTCGAAATGACCAGAAGGCAAAAGTGAAAGGTCGAGAGAACGGGTTTCTGGACGAAGCCAGAGAACTGGGCCATGTAAGAAGAAATGGTGCTTTCTGGTGACTGTATGATTTTAGAATAATTAGAAAATATTAATAAGAAAAATTAGATGCTTCAGTGAGGACAAGAAAAATAGATTGATGATTAATCAATAATCGTAATACCCAATATGCAGGTAGATTCAAACCCATATTGCCATTCTTTAAAATTAGACTTGTTGAATTGCACACAGACAGGAGCATACAGCTTTTTTACGTTGGTTTAGTTTTTTTTTTTCTTTTTGCTTTCGTTATCTTTTAAACTGCTTTCGTTCGTTGTTTTACTCTGCGCAATACAAACAAGTACGAAAGCAAAATAAAATAGAACGAAAGCAAAAAAGCTGTAAATTTTACACAATTGTGGAGTTCCGTAAGAATGAGAAGACTGTCTGACACTATTAAAGCTCTGTACCTGAGAATGGACCGTGCAGCGCCCAACTAGGCGAATGTTCGTACTTTAAAAAAATGCATCCTTTTTGTCACCTTTTTTTAAGAAGCTTACTTTTTCGTGTCAGGATAGCTGAGTTGATTAATTGATATACATATATTTGCATTTATATTATATATTTTAGTCTTTAAAAACGTTTAAGCGTATAAAATACAGATGTAAGCCTTAAAAAAATTAAGCTCCAAAGGCATAGTGAGTTTTCGTATTTTAGCCATGACATACACATGATAAATTTGGATCCGAAGCGCTACCTATATGCTAAATTTGAAATGGACCTGACTTGAAGAGTATTTAATTATCAAGACGCAATCAAAAACAGTGTTTAGACCTATTATCTGCCACTGTTTTGGAAGTTTACAAATTTGAGTTAAGATCCATCTTGGGATTAAATGTAAATCTGAATGTTATTCGTAACCAGTTTGCGTTCAGTTTGATGAATGGTTTAGAAGCCCAAAAATAGTCCTTTGGATGCTATTTTAGACCTGCATTTAAAATTTTATCAACTGGTGTTGAACATAAAACAAAATGAAAAATCAAAAATATGTAATACCTCGGGTTTCCTTACTTTTCAGTGAATTCTTGTGAAACTCTGGGATTTGAACCGGGAAACCTCCAACCTTTACCGGGGGGGGGGGGGGGAGAGAAGCGATAATGTCCACAACATGTCTGCTTGACAGCCACTGGATGAGGCTGGTCGTCTCTCACACTACCCTTGTCAGTGACTGTCAAAATTTGTAGGCTTCAAGAAGGCACCTGCTTTACCGCTTGTATGCTCGTGGAGCCCTGATGCACGTGGAGGTGCCACGTGCCTGGACTATCCATAGCACGAGTTGTAGTGTTTTTCGTACCAATCTATTCGCCTAACTGAAAACCGTTGCAAAGCGTTTTAACGTGGGTTACCCCAAAAATAGTTATGACCAGTCGTTCCATTGGCTGTATGGTGGTCGCAACCCATAACGAGAGAGGCAACACACAGTATTATTATACCACGCGCCATGGCTGTTTGGTATGACGTCCATATCACGTGACTGGGCTAGTCCAATCAGACGGCCAAACAGCCGTTGTTCTCGTTCGTCATTGGCTAACTCATGGTGACGTCACGGCAAACAGCAATTACGCATGGTTTAAGCTTGTAGCACACTACTCCGTTCCGTACGTCCCGTTCCGATGACTGAAAGCAACGGATGGTCCAGCGCACATTGCTTCCGTGGCTAACCGTTTCAGTCGGCTACGCTGAGCTTTTAAATTTGATCGCGCCCAAATTGGCAATGCAAATGAAGAAGGACTTGTAGTGACCTTAAGTAGGTAACTAAATAGAAAGTCGTAGCAAATCAGGTATTAATTCTTTACGCTCGGACATGATGATATTTAAGTCTAGAAGGCAACTGATATAGGTTTGCATCGATATTTAATAGGGGAAAGGTGTTGTGCGCAGGCGCGTGACGGACGACGACGGCCGTCGAGCGACGGTAGGTGCGTACACTTCTCCGATGCGATTAGTTTTTAACTGGAAGGATTTTGACTCCACAATCCCGTCCGTGTTTAGCCACCTTTTCCTTTCCTTTCGCATGTTCGATGTGATGAATTTTTTATTATTATTTATTATAAATGGTAAAAGTTAAAAAACAGTAAAACACGTCGAAAGAAAGCGGAAAAAAAAGCACCATAAAACCAAGTATCTTTTAATAAACAACATTATAATACAGACAGATGGAAAATGAGTTAGTCAGGGGCGGACCATCAGAGTATTCAGGTTGTCCAGCTGACACGGGCCCTGGCCCTGCAAGGGCCCTGCACAGTAAAGAATCAGAATGCAGAATTGCAGAATTTGGTTGCTTCGTTGTAGTATTCCGTGAATGGCGTGCGTTTTTGGTTCGTTTGTTTTATCAATGCGTCCTCCTCGCAGTTGTGTTTGGAAGAAAAGGTAGGAACATTTTGAAAAAAATAAAAAAGAATTTTCTTTAAAAAAAAAGAATTTTTTTCACATTTTTTATTTTGGAGGGCGGAGCGGGGGGGGGGGGCTTTTTTGGTTAACTTGTATACGGGTCCGAAGCGTAATTGGTCCACCACTGGCAGGAGTTAGTACTCGGAAACTTCCACAACTTTAATTAATTTGATTAAATTTAAGAAGTGTTGATTGCATATACGCCCAGTTTCTGAGCACAACTGACAGATTACCACTTTCCAATATGCTAATCTAAGCACGCCATTTCCTCCAACGCACTAGACTTGAAAGAAGGCCTTCAAACTAATAAGGTGGCGAACACAATAAGGCATTAAATCGAAGCACAATCAACAAAATGGCGTGGTTGGAGATCTATATCAGGTCATGGAGGCCGAGTAACGTACCGTTTGATGTCGAGCAAGGTTGCGACGTGGCTGCTGTCCAGCAATATACGCCCGTTCGACTACGATCGGAATTGGTCCAAGGTCAATACACCTGACGCATAAACCTCACAAACAAATCAAAATCCAACGAAAATCTAAGTGTACCATATCTAAGGTTGTGCGGCATTCGAAAGTAGTATATAAGCACCAACGAGTTGTTGTGTTCTTACTTGCTCATTCTTGTTCATCGTGTTCATACACCCGAACTCCAATCTTCACCATGGTAAGTACTATCTACATTGTTTTCTACGTCGTTTTAAGCAGGCTTCATAAGAAAGCGATTTTGCAACTAAGGCGATGTATGCTTTATTTTCTGCGATACGAATTACGGAATTGTGTATTACGTACCTGATTGCTGGTGATTCGGAATAAAAATGGAAAATTATGGGTTTAACGTCCTTTTTAACTGCTACAGGATAGATTGCGAAGTAAAGGGACAATTTTGCTAGAAATTGCTAGAACTTTTTACATGCCACAATCGACCTGAGTGCAAGGCATTTCCTATAGTCCTCCACTTTCAGAACGAACATGATGGGACGAGGCCTTGCTTGAACTTGTGACCTGTATGTACATGCGAGTGATTCGAAAACCTCCTTCCAACCCTTTTCCAGTTAGTTGGGCATTTCATTTCCAAAAGTTGTGATGTGAAAATATGCAGTTATGTAGTGGGAGACAGGAATTTGTTTCATCAAGTAAGGGTTTAAACTGAAAGCTAAATTGCCAGTAAGCTGTGGCGAGGTGGTGAGATGATAAAATTGGGTAATATTAACAAACAATTAAAAAACAAGGAACTGAAAACTGGCGCATTTTGTATTTCGTGAATATGCGGTGTTGTTTTTGTTCGCTTTAAAGCATTGGCTTTTACGTAGTGCGTAAATTCCTATAACGAGGATTTAGTTCAACGATATACTGTAGGCTACTTTTACATGATTTAAAAATAGTGGTAACAGTTTTAAAAGTGTCAATGTCATTTACGAACAAATTTGCATACGTGCCCTCAACTTTGCAAGGGAATAACTACATCATTATTTTCCTTTCAAAAATTCTAACAGCCATTTAAAATTTTGTTTAAAATTGTAAACAAATTTAAACAAATATCTTAATGGTGGACAGTTCAAGCTCATATTTACACTTTTTACAACTTGTCAAAACTGATGGAAATTTACTAGTATGTTCACACGCCCTTTCTGAAAATTCTCTTGTCTTTCAATCGTGAAGCCTTATGAAAAATTTTAAATTGTTACAAAACGATAAGAACAGGAGTTTCGGTTATATTGAAAAGGCTTTGGGCACACCAGCTTTCCCACACAGCAGGTCAATTCTACAGTTAGGCTTAAAAACAACTGCTTAAAATGAATAATCTCCAAGTTCATTTCGTGTAAAATAAACTGGTTCTCTCTGATTCACAAATTAGGGTATAAAAGTAGGCATGAACTTAAGTTAGAAGTAGTACCGCTAGGCGGTTCATTAATGAATTTGTAGTTATGGTTAAAGTTCAAGTATTCAAGATTAAATAATCAATGCAATCAAATTGTGTGAAGGTTTACTGGCTTTACTTGCTTTATAAAAAAATAATTCCCAATGCTTTTCAGTTTGTCATTCAAGACGAAAAATTTGGAAATAAAATTGTAGAAAGTTATCAATGGATGCCGCTCGAATTTATTTAGGGTCTTCTAAATTTCTCAAACCTCGTTATTCTTAGAATGAAAGGCTTCCACGAAACTAGTTGATAAGTGTAGGAGAAAGTCTACTTGAGACCGAGTCAAGAAAAAGTGGGATGTAGAATTGTAGATGCAATAAGGCTCGTCTTGCCTTATTTTAACCAAATAACAAACCAATAAGAATAATTATTACCCGAATGTTAAAAATGTAATCTAATAACTTTCCCCCTCTTTTTCAGATTGCTTTCGTTGTTCTCGCCTTGTTGGTGGCTGTTGCCAATGCCGGTGTTGTTGCTCCAGTAGTTGCTGCTCCAGCAGCCGTCGGCTATGCTGGTCTTGGCTACAATGGTCTTGGCTATGCTGGCTTGGGCTATGCTGGCCATGGTCTTGGCTATGCTCATGGTCTGGGTTATGCTGGTTATGGTGCCGGTCTCGGCTACGGACATGGTCTCGGCTACGGACATGGTCTTGGCTACGGTTATGGTGGTCATCTTGGTTATGCCTACGGCAAGTAAATCTTCGCTATTTAAAATATTGAACTCAATAACATTTTAGTTGTGCTGAAAGTTTTGAAGAAAAGAAGAATGAGACTTACAGTGCCATAAGTCGTTGGAAGCAAAAGAACATACATTGTTACCATCAAGTTTCTCAGCATGTTACCATCAAGTTACTGTGTGTTCTCAGTCGAGCTACCATCGTGGCCGCAATAAAAAAAAAAAGACAACTAAAAGAAACGTTCTTGCGTCGTGTGAATTTAATTCTTTAATAATGTTCTTGGCCCAAAGACGAATTCTCTAAGACTTGATATTCTTGATTAAATAAGAGGCAGAGTTACAGAAATGCGCCGGCAACAAAACAAAAAAACACACCCACAAGAACATCGCAGCTGCAGATTTAAATTTCATTTTACATTTTAAGCTTTTTTTTTCAAATTTAGCTGCATGTTTGCTTAAAATATTAAACAAACATTAAAATGTCAGTTGGATGCTGTTAAGAATATGTGATGCAGTGGTGTATATGCAAACACAAACATCCTTTGGACCAGGGACCACCAAATTTGTAAAATTACTATTATTTAATCCTGAGGTGATACTTAATAACTAGTTTTCAGTGCTTGGCTAAGGAGCAAGGAAAATGGAAGGGGGACTCGCTTCCAAGGCCGGGTCATGAAATTATTTAAGGGGCTGGATTGTAAATTTACGTCCCCTCTCTCATCCAAGAATTAACTATTACAATTTTGGTGTTAAATTTGTTGCATTTAATAACTATTAGGTTCAAAAATTGTAAAGTTGAACATTTTAAAGTGGAAAAGAGAAGAAAAACCGAGAACACGCTGTAAATTTATCATTACCAGATGTGAACTGAAAAAATAAAAATATAGCCTATATGGTTTTCATTAAAAAAAGTCTATTTTTATTATAGACTGCAAACCAAGGGAAAATGTAACAGGAATTACATTTTTATGCGGATAAATAGCCTAAGCCTACGGATTGGCAAAGTCCCTGCCAGGACTGTCGACCAGGGTAGCGTGAGAGACTACCATGCTCCTTTAGCGGCTATGGAAAGAACTATTCTGGCCAATTCTGGACAAGCTTTCGGCTCTTACGATGATCGGAGGTTTCCCGGTTCAAATCACCAGGTTGGCTCCTCCTTTTACCAGGTATCTCTTCTCTCGTAAAAGTCTGGGAATGTTCAAAATTGGGCCGGTTCAGCCACACGAGCTTCCGCTGACTTAAGGCTCAAAAAGCCTTAAAAAAAAATTGCATTTTTAAACAATACTGTTTTTAGTACTATTTCTACACATCTGGAAGCTCTGACTTGAGGGGGGGGGGGGAAGCAGTTCCATCCCCAAGCGCCCGAATTCGGCCAGAGTATGCTCAACTCCTCCTCCTTTTAAACAACAACAAAAATAAAGTATACTTTCCCGTAAGAATGGATCCATAAACCAAACTATCTGTCTCTTCTGAAACATTCCTTCACTGCAGTAAATATAAGAGACAGTAATTCTCCAATAAACTTCTTCTTAATGAATTTATTTTTAACATTGTTTCCTCAATCTTTCGTTATATTGCTCTCAAAAAGTTCTACTATTCCTTTCTTAGAGGAAGGGCGGATATAGAAAAATCAAGTTAATATCTGGATTTCGTTTTTCCATACACGTCAGGCAGTAGTTAGTTGTTACTCTAGATGCCGCCACGAGTATTTAGGCCCTAATGAATCTCTAACTTCTTTCAACTTCTTTCAACTTCCAACTTCTTTTGTTTCTCTAACTTGTGGTAGAGAGTATTCACTGAGTAAAGCTACTTAGAAAGGTCAAATTAATTTTTCACTAACTATTAATTTCTAAGGCTAATTTGTCTATGTATAGGAAGTTCTTCCATTCCCAAACCCTTTCAAAAGTTGGCTTGAAGTTAAGAACAGATTTAGGTTTGGATTGCTAAGTGTCAAACATTTCTGCTGCCTAAGTGAAAAATTAATATTTTAAAAAAGTATAATTTCCCACATAAGTTTTTGAAAGTTTTTCTTCTGCTCCCTTTGAAGTTTGCTATACTCCCACTGTTTAAGTAGCTACTTTCAATAATTTCTCACTGAAAAGAATAACAGAAAGGGACAAAGTGAATGAACACAGTTTCTAAAGGTTGTGGATCTATTATTAACTTGATATTTTTTAAAACTATGCCTCAAAAGGCAAAATTAAAAAAAAAGCTCAAGTTTTTGTGTTAAACTGCTTTTAGATTTAACCTCTAAATATAAGGGGCTTACCCGGGACCTTAGTTGGCTTTGTTAGGTGATTAGGGGCATTGCAATATAGTTTGCAAAAAACAAATTCTCTTCGTCACATAATTTTTAAAAAATTCATTTCTTTGAACTTTAAAGGGGGATTGTCACCAACTGACAGGCCGCAGCATCTATAGCCTTACGGCTATCTAGTTCTGTGTAGCCCTTATTTTCAACAGGCGAAAGAACACACAAATACATTTCTTTTTATGGAACAAACAAGCCACGTGCATTGTTCCTCAACCTTAATTTTTGAGTGTAAAGTTTGTGCGCCCACGTGCACCAGGAAGCAAGCGGTAAAGTTAAGCCTAACGTAACAACGGGCGTTTTTTTTTTTAATAAAGAACAACCATTTTGAAAAGCAGATTTTGAACCGCTAGATGGGTGCCATCTAGTGACAGTGATATCGTTAACCTTAACCACTTCCTCCTTGGTGCACGTGAACGCACCAACTTTACACTCAATAATTAAGGAGACACGCGGCTTGTTTGTTGTGTAAAAAGAAATTTCTTTGCATATTCCTTCGCTAGCTCCTTCGGTGAATATAGGCACCTTCTGAACATGGAGAAGAAAAAGCATTTTAAACATTACTAATACTTTTTTCCCAAAGATTTATAAGCAGAAAGAAGTTTAGTAAAGGGTGGGAAAAAAAACTCGAGCATCGAAACGGAACTTCCAATCACGAACCTCCAATAACTGCTAAAAACATGTTTTGTTCAAAGTACTGGTTATGGGGACAAATTATTACTGCTTCATAAAATATATTTCAACTGAATTCTAATTTTAAACTGGATTGTCACGTGTAGCAACGGAGCCTTGGCCTTGCAACGTTTGCAACATTATATTGGAGTCACTCTCTCACACAAATAGAGGTCGGGCACATGTTATCTGTTAACAAGGCGTTCACTGTGCTAATATTTTAGTTTTAGGTGCATTAGGTGCACACAATTTGCAGAGCAACCTATAGGTTTCAGCACCTACACTAATTCAAAGAATTGCCACTTGTTTGTGAGCTGGGAGATCAAATGCCGCAAAATTCAGCTCCACTCTCTCAAAGTAGACACGCCAACTGGGGTGATAGTCGTCGAGCTTTTTATGAGATAATGTAGGAGGTAGGATGACAGTATCTTCATCAGCTTCCTCCTCAAGATCCACTGTAACATTTGGTAACTCGGGAACAAGAGCAGCATCACCATGATCTTTAAATTCTCCCTCAACTTTGATTGCGTTGCT
The DNA here is from genome assembly GCA_023313725.1 of Lithobius niger. Taxonomy (NCBI): domain Eukaryota; kingdom Metazoa; phylum Arthropoda; class Chilopoda; order Lithobiomorpha; family Lithobiidae; genus Lithobius; species Lithobius niger. The sequence goes on from JAHWFP010078110.1 coordinate 10,057, forward strand.
CACAAGCAACAAACAGAGCAATGTTAATTTACTAGTTAAACTAAATGGTAAACCAAACTCGAACGGTTCCTCTTTGCAAGTTAAACTAGGCACTTCAATTTAAAGATTTTATTTTAATAAATGAATTACCAACACTTGCTTACTCCCATGCAAAGTTTAATAATACTACAATTCGACTTCAAAAAGTCCTGGGTTAGTCTTTGCGCAATCAGCTAGGGCACACTTACGTACCAGCGCTGATAATAACAATAAATGCGTTTAAATCTTACATTATAAACCAAAGTTTCATAGCAGAAATGAAGCAACCGCAACGACCCCCGGAAGGGGAACAATGAAAACGTGTGAGTATATGTCAATTCTTCGGCTTGAAGTTGAAACTGGGACGTTGTTGCCCTGAAAAGAAGTTGAAATTGCCACATTGTTGCCTCGACTAACAATTTGGTCTAACATATTATCCGTCTAACCAAAAACTGTGGTAATCTCAAGGGCAAGTATTACACGACGTCATGCACACTTCTTTTTCACACGGTACGCATCGTATCGGAAAGACTGGGAAACAACCACGGGTCAAACAAATCCCCGGGCGAAGCCGGGTACGATGCTAGTTTTCAATAAATCAAGGCTACCAGCAGCAGCAACACATGCATTACTTACTACTATTTTTCTACAAATCGGGAAGCATTCTCACAAGAGTGTGGGTGACTGGCATTAAATTTGAATTACCAACTTAAAAGTTAAATAAGCAGTAAAATAATACATGAATCACGCTCCAACCAGTCAACTTTAATATAGAAACTCTCAAGCGAATAGTTGATCAAAATTACTAAATTAATAACGATAACCTCAACGTGAATTTAATACTAGATGGCCAACATTTCACGAGTTTAAAGTTTAAATACTTTGATGAAATTTTACGACTTTGCATATTAATTTGCTATCACTTTTAAGTGAATTCAAGTAAATTTAATCCAAAAGCTAAATTTTCTGCTTAACCACTACCCCACCCCAGCGTGGGTTTGTGGTCAGTTTGCATAGGCAAGGAAATTAATTAATTTTATGATGTAACAAGTAATGGAATGCGAAGTGAGAGTTGCAACAGGGATACTCCAACTTCCGACGTTCGTGTATGCATTTATCAGCTCTAACGGCACTTACAGATAGCATGTATGCGCTGTTTTCCCATTATCGTCTGCACTAATGCTAGCCCCGATACAACGGCTAGACTATACTCCTTAAACACGCTCTTCATGTACCATGCACTCAACATGAACGGACTTCCACAACACTCGTGTATTCTAACTGTAAGCACGGAATTGGGCTTTCAGTAACCAAGAACGACGAGGTTCACTCAGCATCATACGAACAGTGTGCCAGGAACGGGCATTTATAGGTGCTGCTCCTCACTACCCCTAGCTTCATGGTTACGTTAGCACGATCCTAACAAAGTGTCATGTACAAAGAGAGACTGAAGGTTTCGTATCTTCAGTCAAATCCGAGTAAATGTTGTAAATGTTATTTTGCTGTGGGATGTAGAAAAATGCTTTCAACTGGATCTAATCTTCTATACAACAGGTAACAACAAGTGAAACGCTGAAAAAAAAGTCTTCCGTGATTCCCTGCTACCATTGGTGCCCGCTTGTAGCCACTCCGCATTATGGGGTCATGGGCAAGATATCGACACCCATCTGATCGACGGACAACTGGTAACACCAGGTGATCGACAGCCAAATGATCGACATGGACACATGATCAACAGTACATTTGATCGAAAGGACAAATGATCAGGGGGACATGTGATCAACGGCCAAATGATCGACAGGACATGTGATCGATGGCCAAATGTTCAACGAGCCCAGTGATCGAAAGTTGGATATATTTTTTAAAAACAAAACAACAACGTTAGAAAAAAAGTTATGTAATTTTTATTTTAATTAAATTTTACCTATACAAAGACAAGTCAATATATACAACCCGGGGAGGGGGGGGGGGCGTAAGGGGGCGGATGAAGACTTTGTATTAAAGGTATTCAAGACAGGATCAAGGTTTTTTTTCATCGTATGAATTACTGACGGTGGGCCAGTCAAAATATCGACTCGTCCCTAACTCTTCCCACCTCCCCCTAGCAAAAAATGACAACTGGCCAATAAAAGTAACATTTAAATTACAAATTTAAATATACTCAAACAAAATAGCATAAATTGGAGTGTCGTTAGACAAGCGAGAAAACAGGCGAAAAAATGGCAATGGTCAGGAGTATCCACGTTGGCGACCTACTGGCCGATATTGATTTATTTTCATGAATGATCATACCAGAGATGAGTCGACGTATTGAAGTACATTTAGTGGAGGAATGGATGCAAGGGTCGAGCCACAACCAATTTATACATTACATTTTTAAAATTAAGATAACAGTATTTTATTAATATTTGTATTTGCTTTTTCATCAGCGGGGATGGGGGAAGGGCGGGAGGGTTTATTAAGATTTATTTCCTTTGTTGTTTTTTTTTTTATAAGATAACAGCATTTTATTAATATTTGTACTTGCCTTTTCCATCAGGTGCAGGATGGGATGTTTTATTAAGCTTTATTTAAGCTTATTTAAGCTATATGTGGTCATCGTGGCTGAGTTGTGAGAGAGCTCAGCCTGGTTGCTGGAGGTTTGCGTATCTGGTCGAACACCTGGAACGGGGACCTTGGCAAAGTCCCCGCCAGGACTGCCGGCCAGGGTAGTGCGAGAGGCTACCATGCACCTTCAGTGGCTATGGGAACTATTCTGGCCAATTATGGACAATCATGGCCCCTACGATGATCGGAGGTTTCCCGGATCGATTCCCCGGGTTGAAACCTCTCTTTACCAGATATTTCTTCTTCTATAAAAGTCTGGTAATGTTCAAAATTGAGCCGGTTCAGCCATACAAGCATTAAGTTGCTTCGGCAGGCTCAAAGAAATTAATTTAAAAAAAAAAATTTATATTGCGAAAGCATTTGCCGAGGTGGGAGGTTCACACAAATTCCACCCTAGTTCTAACCTTAACAGGATTTTATTAATATTTGTGGGGGTGATGCTTCATTTGTTGATCATTTGGCCGTCAATCACATGTCCATGTCGATCACCTTGTGTCGACCAGTTGTCCGTCGATCACTTGTCTTGATACCGTATTATGGTCACTCGTTTTTTTTTTAACATTTATGTACCTAATTAACTGAAAATTGATTTTAGATCTTGGGGCCTCTGTAGGAGGATGACGGCTATAGCCTATATTCGCCGAAACTTTTACATTGTGTTTTGTAAATGAACTGCAGGAATTCCCTTAACTTGCAGGTCTGTTCACTTATTAATTTATAGCCCGGATCTGCTGTAATCATTACTGCTAAATCTTATGCTGCCGCCATTAAGTTAAGGTTTGCTGGCATTGATTCTATCTTCTAATCGGACCTTAAATTCTGTGTAGTGGAATGCTTTACATCTTAGCCGTGATAAACATCACGTATTGTATTTTAGACTATGTGCGAAGAGGAAAAAGAGTTTAGAGGCAAACTAAATTCCAATAAGCATATATTGACAAATGGTTTAACAAACTGTGTAAACTCTTTAAAATTTTAATTGAAATGTGCTGATACACACAGATCTTATTAGGTTAGTAATGCCTTTAACATTTTTAAATCCACGCAAACCTTTAATGTCCTTTGAATTCTGGAAATCCGTATATCCCTGGAACATATATCGCTGAAAATTATAAAATTGGGAAAGAGTATCCTTTATAATCACTGACCCAGTAAAATACATGCTTCAGCCAAATTTTCTGCTTAGAAGTCTGCAAGTCCGTAAACATTTTACGCATATTTTAAAAATTGACAAGCTCGTAATCATTGCTGTCAACCAATCCGACCGATAACTGCTGTTCCATAAACACTAATGCTTAAGAAATAGAAGCTCCCCTGTCAGGGGCGTAGCCAGCATTTTTTTTTACCCACAGCGGAAGGTAATCTTGCAAAGTGTTCTAGTGTTTTCATGGAGCAATAACTAGAGTACAAAATACGCAGCTGACCTTCGCATCTTAACTAGTTTTTATCCACATTGGTCGCTGTGAATGCTGTGGCCTGGCTATGGCCCTGTCTCCTGTACTGACACCATTCTGTGACAGGTAAGTCACATGGAACGACGCCAGTTGAGTGAGCAGTGACTTTGCCAGTGTTCTCTTTGTACCAGTCCCCTACGAACTATGCCCTAACAACTCAGTAACTGAACAGAGCCAGAAAGTATCCTTCCAGGTGAGATGCTTCAATGAACAGTGCAACCAGTAAAATAGTTCCCCCTCTTTTTTCATCGGAACTGTGAGCTAAATAGTTACAGACTAAGACCTCTATAAACAACTAAGGCCCACAGTCCTTCTTGCCAAAATCAATAGTGATAGTGACAAAGCTTGTCTCCTTCAATAACCATTAGATTACCATACAGAGAACTAAGCCTTCTACATACAAAGTAGAAGCAAATCCTGCAACTGATAATAAGAACTGTGAAAATATACAAAGCAAAATAAAACCCTCCTTGTAGAACTATAACAATAGAACCTAGCGAAGTCAAATTTAGTTTATTATGAAGAAATAGAAAGGTGTGTCTGCTGCAATAAAGACTAAGCCCACTCCCGTACAAATGAAGTGGCCCCCTACCATTCTGATTGCAGAGCACATACCTGAATTACCAGTAGGACTTCAGTAAACCCCTGGGCAGTGAACAGCAAATTTCATAAACTTTGAAAAAACTATCTTTCTTGAAATTTGACCGTACTCTGCTTCAATAGTGAATAAATAGTTAGCCTGCAACCATAAAATAGAAAGAATCCTGACTTTGCCATGTTATCCAACATTTCGTTTTCACCATCAAGGTCCAAATTGAGTTAAATTGAGTTGTCATCGGAACTACTGTTGAGGAGCATAGTATGTCATCGGAAGGTATACGTGAATATACCTGAAATATTAATTTTGAGAATTTCCCTCGGCTTGGGCAGAGTGAAAGCAGTTCCATGAAAAATACCAAGAAGGAGAAAACTCGTGTCTCAAAATTCAAAATAGATCTCAACCCCAACCCATGTGCGCTAACGGAT
>JAHWFP010078111.1:0-30993 GCA_023313725.1 Lithobius niger
CTTCGTTGCATGTATATATTTGCACTTGATTGGCTTCTTTTTTTTTTTTTAATTGTTGATTGTGCTCTTCACATTTTTTAAAGATCCATTATATCCAATGGCGAGTCAGGAAAAACTTCTGAGGGAGCCCGAACAAAGGAAGTTAAGGGGTTCTGGAGGTAGCGATGTTAGCTCTTACAGCTGGGCCCATGGTAGAGCTGGGAAGCTGAAGCATTTGCGGTACATCATGCTTATTCAGGCTTTTGGGGGTAACTTTTTTCACGCATTATCGACAAATTTTTTTAGCAATATGACAGGTCGTTTAGCGTCGCTTTGTTGCTGATTGGGACCGTGTTCCCCTCTGTTCCCCAGCTGTCTTCCCTAAGCCAATTATTGTACTTTGTCGGCAGTGTGTGGGAACCGTTCATTTGGCTGATAGCCGCCGAATCTGACCACTGGTCTATGTTTGCTCTCGTTGTTGGGAGTTTTCTGGAGAACCCCTCACACGGATTGCCAGCATACAAACAATTTTTCTGTCGTGTAATGGGGTTTGATTTCCACAATTTTTTTTTCAGTTTATTTTTAACGCATTGAGGTAGCATTTCCGCCGTTTTCTGCCTGAGAACTGACTTCTTTTGCGTGTGTTGCTGCGTAGCATTAATACAATTAACTTTTACCTAACGAGTGTATTTAACCATCCCTGAAAAAGATGAGTGATGGGACCTGTAGTTACGCCTGCGCTGTTTTAACATTTTGGGTCGATGAGGTGGTGGTTTGGAGGCGAGGTGGGGGGGGGGGTGAGAGTTCCAGTTTGGTATTCAGAATTACCACTGGAGGGGGAGAGGGGATGATAAAATGATCTGTTGCTCTTCCAGAAGAAAAAGTTGTAATTACAGAGCTGTATGAGCATTTGTATTTCTACTCGCATCACACGTGATGGTATCTTCATTACCAAACACGGCTTATCCCTTTGTTCATGTGGCAGGCGGTGAAATAAGCAATTCACGCAGAAACCAACGAGATAAGTGGTCACGTTGCTCGTCAACGCCACGTGGCGACGAACGTGTTAGCGGGTTTGGACTTGCGATGTCGACCTTCCAATTGAACGACGATCGAACGACGAAGCCAGGTATAACGACACCATTATATTTTGATGTCGCGTCGGTACGTAACACGCAGTTGATGGTTTGGTTTCGCCAACTGGAGTCGTCAAATCTTCCGATTTTAAAAGTCATTTTAGTTTTGAGCAATTTAAAGACGGGTTGCGACCTTTGTAGCATTTAAAACCATCCAGCGTTTAAAATAATACCAAAACTTAATCCTGTGATGAAACTAATAAAAAAAATTAGCCTAGGTCAGACACGAAACAACTTAATCGCAGTTTGAAAGTGATGAGTGTTTGGGCGGAGGTTACAGGTCCTCCTATTCGTCAGTCTTTCGTGGCTGCTTAGGTTCACTTGTTTTGTTGTCTTTAATTTTATACAATGAATTTTTTTAAAACTGTAACCTGTTTGAATCACAAGGGGGTAAAAAAGAGTTAACCAGAGTGTCTGCCTGTTTCAAATAAAAACGAAAAAAACAAACAAACTTCGGTCCTCTTGAAGCCATAGAGGCCCTACCCAAAAAACCTGCTAGGGCCTAGCCCCTCTTTCCCTTACCCACTCCCCCCCTCCAAACCCTCAGGTCCGCCCTATATTACGAATTTTCTGGAGCAAAATTGTTCCTGTCCATCCCCGAGTAAGTGGAAAACACGTTATTGGGAACACTTGATTTTAGGTTGGTGTGACCAATACATAAACGGGCCATCACCACCTCTTTTTGACGACAAGCCGAATACCAAGGCTAGAAAATGCCTTTTATAGTTTGCAACTTATTACTATCTCGTTTGTACCACAAGACTCGCCAAGCAGTACGCTACCTCAAACGTAGAGTTGGAAAGGTATCCGAAGGAAAGAGGTGGAGATCCCGTTAGAGAGGGCCAGAAATAGTGCCTTTCGCTGCCTCAACAGCGTACTCATTGCGATCTGTCCCAATATGATCCGGGATCCAGCAGCAAAGCACAGTCTTCTGTTGGCCAGGAAAGCAGATTTTGGTTTTGCTGTGTCTAGAGTTTCCGAGGTTAGCACAACGCCGAGGGCTTCGGGGCATTTATGGAATTACTGAAGATGATAAATGCGTACCTGACGGGCAAGGACCCATTCAACAGCCAGACCCAGTGCTAAAAGCTACGCTTAAAATACAAAATAGCCTGACAGAAGCGATGGGAAACAGTCACTCCCATGAAAACAAGCAGATGTTACGCAACTGCAGAATTCGACCACCAGTGAAAAGCGGCCAATATCCTACGTACTGATCACATAGGTCGCAACTCCTGCAAGTACCTTGCTGGTGAAGTGGAACTTTTTGGGTGGGCTGCAAGACGGGAAAGTGAAAATACCACTTGGGTCACGCCAAGGGGCCACTGGCATCTCCGTAATCCTCAAACCACAGTTTTCAGGTAGAAAGCTAATGATGCCCACCATAAAGGTAAACAAATTCTTAACACCAAGAGTACTATTTTTTGCGCAAGAGTTTGTACTGAAAGTTTAAAAAAATATATTATAACAATCATCCACCATGTTCGACGAACAATCGTACTTAATACATTCACTTGCAGAAGAGTGACTTTGCAATCAAATTAATGTGATGGACGTGTTTATCACTTGTTTATTGTGAAGTTTCACGTGTGTAAGTTAATGTTTACTGTAAAACAACTGTACAACGAAATCTGGTCCGATTTAACTCCGGCGGCATATTCAGCAAAACTACACCATGAATAATTCGCTAAGTAAGAATTAGATCTATTTTGATTCTCCGTAGTTAGAATGGGTCAAGTTTAAGGACCTGCAGACATCAGCCACACGACAAGTTTCGCAAGCTAGGCAACGCCTTAGTAAACCATCACTGGAATGCCTCTACCGCATCAATATCATGAAGCAAATAAGAGGACCAAACGGGGCTAGCATACTCCAAAACTGGTCTGACATAGACATTCAATGCCCAACTTTGACATCGTAATTGCCAGATTGTTAGCATCCGTTAGTCAAAGCTGCGCACGCGTAAACAGTTTTGCTGTTAGTTGTGTTAAGAGAAGGAAGAGAGCAATTATCTACACAAAGCGGTGTATCCGGATTAGAATTTCCAATGTGCATAATTTGACATTTGGTTAAAGAAATTGGCAATTACCACTTGACCGACCAACTGGAAACGTAATCAATCTCAAGGGCCAATAACGCGCCGTCGTCATTGTCAATAACCGCCTTATCGAGCTTAAGACTGTCTGCTAACTTTGAATTACAGACAAATGAAGGATTACGTGATAAAGTCGTTTAAATAGATACGTCGTTTGGCTTTTCTGTAGCCAAATTAAGTAAGTAGAACTCCGCACCGACAGGTTTCCACCAGTAGTAAAGATCGTGACTCGTTTTTAACGAATGAGTTAAAAATGTTTTATTATAACAAACAAAAACGTCAAGTGTGCGGTTAAAAAAAGGGTTATATGATTGAAGCTTCACCTTACTTGTTCAAATGTACACCGATAACAATTAATTATTTTTATTTGAAATACGCAAGTATAAAATTGAGAAAATTGCATCTGTTTAAGCGCTGTTGTGCTTTGCCATTTAAATTATTATTGAAGCGCAACAGCACTTAAACAGATGCAATTTCTCAATTTTATACTTGCTTACTTAAATTAAAAATCATAAACTTTTACCCGTGTAGATTTTAATAAGTAAAGTGAAACTTCAATCATATAACCTTTCTTTTACGGCACACTTGACGTTTTGTTTGTAATCCGTGTACGTTTTTTATGGTTATGACGTCGCGCTACAATGATTTATGTCCTCGACAATTGAATTGATATGATGTTTATTGTCCCCCTCCCCCCTCCCTCCTCCCTCCCCGGCTAAATGTGAGTGTATACAAGGCTTCGAAGCTGTAAGTATCACTACAGTTGTTTTTTTTTTTGGCCAGAAGCTAATGCGGCTGTTGAACTTTAACTGATAAAAGTGTGATTTTTTCAGGTCGAAAAGTCCTCCAATAAGGTCAGTGTTTTATTTTTTGGTGTGTGACCCTGCCCCCCATTCCTAAAACTAAATAATTTATGACTCACGACTCCCCCTCGAGAGGATCAAAAAAAAAAAAGCATGACCCCACACTAATTTCCCCCCCCCCCCCCCCCCCGTGGAGTTAAATCATGACCGATCCTTTATTTCACACTAAATATTAATTTGCATTTGTTCAACGTGACGTAAAAGACTGCGAGTGTCTTTAACTATGTCGGTTTTTGAAGCGTATTTTCTTTACGCTTGTTTCATAGTCTTTAACCATTTTAGGCTATACGCTGCAGGTGCTGTTTTACATGTTTCAGAACACCGATTCTTTAAATCTGACTACGTTCACGTTTCATTGCGGACATTTTCCTCAAACATATGTATCTAGCCTGGATCGCTAGTATACAGTACACTGAACTGCTCGCTGCCAACGAATGTGGATTATAAAGCAGATGATATCTGGATCTGTGCCTCGCGTCTGTTCAAGCATTCAAGCTGAAGCAATTATATACCATTTTCAGGCCAACTGACTCGAAGAAGAACGGGGATTAATGGAATTCTATTTGATTTACATTGATGTATAGAAGTTTCGCTAGGTTTTGTGGAACACATGCCAGTTCATAAACCTTTATTTCCAAAATTTGCTGCGATGTGGAAAATGCGTTTAAACATGTTAAAAATGTTAACGTGTTTTTAATGGCAGGATTTAATTGAAGTGTACGTTTGTTCTTTTAAGACTTTTGTAAAATGCTACAATATAATCTGGTAAAAAATTAAAGTCAGTATTGTCTCTCATAATATGGATGGGATCCAACATCTGCCTGGCCTCTTATATTTAATTTTCATCGCACGTGGAAGCAGCGGGAAAAAACACACGGAGCAGATGAAAAAAACACACAATTGCAACGTTTCAAAGCGGTTTTTACCCAAAGAAAAAGTTGTCAAGCAACAGTAAAAGTAAAAATCAAGCTTAAAGGTACGGAAAAAGTCCTGGGGAAACGCCACGCAACAAAACACACTGCAAATACGATTCAAAACATAATAATTCCAAAAACCTATAATTAAATCAAGAAATGGGATGAGCTTATGCCTGACAAGAAAGACTTAAATGCATGTTGAAAGTGTTGCGTTAGGGCGGAGGCCACTGAACGTCCTCTTCGTCATCTTTAGCGGCTGCTTACGTTTACTGTTTTGTTTTTAATTTCAGAGGATGAGTTTTTTTTATTGTAACCTGTTTGAATCACGTACGCATTGTTTTGGTGTGTTTTTTTTTTTTAACCCAAAGCTGCGTTTTATTTTTATTTTCACTTAAAAACCTAGTGTAGAATGTCCTGTGTTTTTATTTTATGTGCATCGTTTTGGCTGTTGTTTTTACACATCGCATCTAATGTGTTTTATTTTTTTCCTATCTACATTCATCAAACGACACGGACAAAGAATTAATTTAGAAGTTTCCAGTATAGTCTCTTTTAAAAGGATCATTTACTTCAGTCATTGCAAATGCTGGTGTGACATTTGTCTAGCTTCTGGCAAAGTTTATAAATTTTTCAGAAATTCTTTAAAACCGATGGCAAACTAAAGAGATAGAATCACCATGACATTTGTTTTTTTTTTTGCCACTAAAGTGTTTCTTAATACTAGGGCAACGAAGCAAGTCTTGCTTTTCCAGACTATGGTTCGTATGTGGTCTATCCAATTAGCATCCCCGATGGGCTAAAAAAAGACGTTTAGTACCGCCTTAAAATTTGCTGTTTACATGAGTAAGTATTGATCGGAGGAACATGCTAAAAACTAACACAAATTAAAATACATCAACTTCTAAAACCGCATTAGTAGACGATTCCGTGAGGTCCTTGCTGTCACTTTCAAATGTTGAGATATTTTATGCTTGTTTGTTTAGCGAATGCTCCTTCATTACCGGCCCACATGTTGAGTGGTGGGTGGGCTGAGTTTTCTGTGCACCGGAAGTTAGGAAGACTATCCATCAACGAATTTGTACGGCCATCCGTCGCCTTTTTCAACTCCGAAACGGTACCAGATAGACACAAACTGTTTTCGCCATTAGATTCATCGTCCAAAAATTAGTTAAAAGAATTAAAAAAAAAAATCTGGAAGTATGAAGCGAAAGTTGCCCGAAAGTGGCCGGAAGTAGCCGACAAGTAGTTCCCATCATGTATGGAACGGCACCAGATACAGACAAACGGTTTTCACCATTAGATTTAGCGTCCAAAAATTAGTTGAAACCAATTTAAAAAAACTGGAAATAGGAATCGAAAGTGGCCGAGTAAACCCATCATCTATGGAACGGTACCAGATAGAAACAAACTGTTTTCACCATCACATTAAAACCAAAAAAGTCAAATGGAATAAGAAAAAAATCGGAAGCATGAAGCGGAAGTTGCCAGAAAGTGGTGGAAGTGTACAGAAGACCGGTTACGACTAGGTAGTCGCTGTCCTCGCTTGTTTCCTCTACAAGCCGATCTGGTGGATGACTGGAAAGGGAATCCCGCCAAGTTTGTACCAGTCGGGTTAGTATGAGAGTCAACTAGGCTTCTTCATCAGCTATGGGATGTATTCTGTCCTGTTGCCTCGGCCCACTGCGATCATCAGAATTTTTCCGGATTGCACCTCGAGCTGTCTCCTCCTTCCTTTCTTTCTTCTTCAAAACGTCTAGTAACATTCAAAACTGAACCGGTTCATCTAAGCAAACAGTTTGCTATCGATGATGTAGGCCTACAAGAAATGTACCCCCCCCCCCCAACACCCCTACCGCCCTCCCCCCTCCCCCACCGCAAAAAAAAGTATTTGGGGATTTGGTTCGGGCCCCCAGCTCTCCTTTGTGCTGATTTTCCATTCTTTGCCTCGTTCAATTTTCTATCTCTTACTCTGCTACCAGCTTCTGCGATAAACAAACGCTTGGTTTTCCTTGGCTCCTTGTTTTCTACGAATGATGCGCTTCAAAGTGCAATCCAAGCGAAGGCAATTTTTGCACAGTTGGCACTTTTGTGTCGCCACTTGGAATTTAACTCTCTCTCCGTACAACGTTATCTGAACTAGTAGGAATAAGCGCAAGGCTAGACACAAACACAGATATTCTACCAATCTTGATTCAGGTGAATGTACGTCAAATGGCAGAAGAAATCCGTTAAATTGACTATTCGATCTTTCAAATCGTTAGCCAGCACATTAAGAATGAAAATTGAACCATTGCTTTGACGCAAACCAGCATCATAGCCTTCTTTTATCGACACACTAATTTATTTGCCTACCGTGAAGGACTCTATTACCATCACACGTTTTAAGAATCAGAACCTTTACCCTGTTTCACACTCTTCGTCCCTTCCTCCGGAAGTCTTTGTATGCTTCTGGTTTTCGCTCATTTGCGAAAATAAGAATTCTTGGCAAACTATTACTTCTAATTGGTCTCCGTCCCCTCCTCGCTCTAATAAAAAACTGATTACAAATTTAATTAGCTTCCCCACCTGACGTATTACGCATTCTGTAACTCCTTCACGACAGCTACGAACACCTCATACGAAAGAAGCAATAATAATAACTAGTTGTTCCCCCGCGCTACCTGATTCCCGCTGATTCAACTCGGCTAATAGTCACCATTATCGAAGCAATAGTGTTTGTTAGTGAGCATATCCATTTCATTGTCGGCCGTGGCAAGAATAAGCCCGCTCGCCCTGCTTGCTGATTGTTGAAGCTTCGTTTGTTTAATCTTGAGTCCTAATAATCCCTTATGTACTGTTGTAGTAGTGAGGGCGTGTGGCGGAAAGCCAGGACCCCTAATATACAACTTCTCCCTAATAATCCCTTTTCATCATTTAAGTCTGCTCCCAAGCGAAATAGATAGCAATAATAATAAAACCATAAGAGACGAAAAACTAGAGACGAAGGCGACTGTATCCATGTTCCCTTGAAAAACTAGCACATCGATCAAAACACGACCTATAGTGGACAACGTTCTGGTTTCCAAGCCAGAGTTTTCGAGATCGAATCGCGTCGCAGGCTTGTGTACAGTAATGATCCTAAAACAAGACCGCTGAAGCATTCGTATTGCATGGTTTAAAGAAGTTAAGTCATGTATAAGACTTTAATTTTGCCCATAACATCATGGACTTTATGCTCATCTAATGTGACGTCGTGTTTTTTATTACAGCTATAAACTTGTTTTAATAACATATCGCATAGTTTCAACTTAACTGAAAACTCATGAGCCATAAAATATAATGATGGGATTTCGTTTGGTGACAACACTGAGTCTCGAAAGAAGTTTGTTGATGTATGGTCACAAATAACCACATTAGAAAAGGAAATTACAACTTTTCAGTTACTTCTTCAATTCCAGCAATTCACTCAAGTAGGCTAGATAAGCATTTAGTTTCTATATTCGCAAATTGACAATGAATTGTACAATGGGAGAGAATAGCATATCTTTCAGTCTTCCTCAGGCACTTTCCAACTTAAGGCGTGTGAGAAAGTCCCAGGTCTGGGAATCAAGACCCGTAATTTCTTCTCCGGTATTGGCTACAAGAAACGAAAATTCTCTTTCGTTTTAAGGCCGTTTTAACACTTTTCCTTGCCACAAACCGTTCGTTTTGACCAAATGGGCTACAATAATGCCTCGAGTACCTTTATAATTGATTATTTGTGTGTTTTATAGGTATGATAATAAGATAGTTGTGTCCACCGTAGAGAAGGACAAGGGAACGGAAGGGCAAAGCCACTGACTCCGTCCCAAAAATGAAGAAGATGGTTCAAAATAGACAGGGGATCCCGAGGAGTTTGGGTAGTCACCGGTAATACACAGGGCCGAAGCGACTGGGAGGGATGGGGGGGGGGGGCTCTCCCCCCCCCCCACCCCTCCAAGAAACACATACAGTTGGCAAATTCGAGTTTCGAGTTGGCAAACTCGGATAAATTTTCACTGCAAATTCCCGTTTCCACGACTACTGGTTAATTATTATCATCATTCGGTCAGTTTGAAAGTAAAGTTTAAAATACATTTTTTTCCATCAGTTTTCACAACACTTCTATGTAGCGTGGGAGTAACTGAAACGCTGCCCCTGATCATTTCTGGTTGCTTCCCTGCAGCTCTCCTCGTATCCACGTGGGGAAAAGAAACTCCGCAAAAATTTGTGTAGTTGGCGAAATTGAAAATTGACTTGGCCGTTTTGTTTGCTATGTCACCACCATGACTTAATAGTATCATAGATAATGTAAAAAAAAAAAAAAAAAATGTACAAAACTGTATTCCTACCGAGTTTGAAGTCGTTAATAATTAACTTCGTGTAAATCGTACACAGTCGGCAAAACTAAAAATTGAGTTGGCTATTTTACTTCTTACAGTTCTTCTTCTGTTAGACAGTGCCGCTAAGAAGGGGTATCAGCGTGGAGAAACTCGTAACTGATATTTTAGGAGGGTAGAAAATTACGATATATTAATATACCAAAACACGACATCACTGCCACGATTTGAAACGTTTCTTAAGTAAAGCAGAAACATCAACAAACGCAGCATAAAACAAAACTTAGTAAGGACTTCTGCCAAGCTATTGCCGTCTGAAGTTATGATATCGAATAAAATCTCAAAAATTAATACAGAGTTGTCTATTTGATTTACTAGTTCGTCTGCCAGCCCATCAGTGACTTGGTTTTAGTTAAAACAGAAAGTGAACTAAAGCCGTACTTCATGAAAACTGATGGGTACAGTTTTGGGTTAACTGATGGGGTGATTTTCTGTTGTCCTTTTTCTGTTAACCTATCGTCACTAAATTAGAATTTGTATTAATGCAGAAACAACTACATTTTCCAACTCAAACTTGTTAAATATTTAAAACAATTTCGAACTGCGAAGGTCCAAAATTTCATGATAAGAGTTCATAAGATATTAAAGGACAAAAGCGACCCAAAGGCCACAAAAAGAAGGCAAAAATTACCCTAAGAGACCGCTAATTATTTATCGCCGGGGGAGGCCGGAGGAAAGGGGGAGTCATGAAGTTTTTGGACTCTCTCAAAGGAAGGGAGGGATTGAGGCTTAATGGCGCGTCGACAGCTTGGTCAAGGAAGGGGGAGGTCATAAATTGTTCAGATCCCGTCAAAAGCGGGGTGGTCAAAAACACACTGACCAACCGGAAGAAAAAGTTATTTTTGGACCTCAAAAATGACACTTTCAGTAGTCAAAATTTCCAAAAACGGCTCAGCTTCTGGGGGGCAAGCTTCTGGAGAGCTTACAGCGCTCTCCCAAACTCTCTAGCTGAGTTTGCCGGAGCCCATAAAAAGTACTTTACTGGAAACACTACTGTCACTTTTTCACCAGTTGGCAAAATGAGATTCTCTCCCTCCCCAATCAAGTACCCTTCGCTACGCCCCTGGAAGTACAAAGAGTATCAATAGATCCTACGGAGGAAGTGAGACAGGTCACAAGCAGCAAGCAATCTGCGGTAGGTAAAACGTTTCGCGTGAAACTCCTTTGTAGATTTAATTTTCCCGAGACCGAAAAAGGTCAAGTTTGCTGGAAAGGAGTTGAGTGCTAAAACGCACAAATTATCGATTTCGTAAAAGAACGAGTGGCATTTGGATTGAGAATTTTTTGTTTTCTTTCTGCAAACCGATTCTACGAAATAATTTCGATTTGCGGGGTCGATTTCGATTTCCAATTTTGATTTACGATATTTAGTTTTACAGTGTTTACGATGCTTTCCTGTACTTGGTGTAGTAGTAGTAGCCCCCAACGCATGCCGTCATCCTACCTGTAATTTCGTTTGCTTCAAGCATTGGTATTTCGTATATGGGAGAGAATAGGCCTTAAAGTCATTTTTTCCCGCTATAAACGGAGTTAAAAGGTATGGCTTCCAACCCTTACGAAAAACATCTTCCGTGTTTCCGAAAAAGTCCGACGATTCCCGAAGGTGACGTCATCGCCTAAATATGGGAATAACGAGAATGAAAACAAACGGACGTGACATATACTGCATTTCTATGGGTTATTTGTCAATGCCATTCATCGACGAGTAAAGCTGATTTGTATAATCACTGAGCAGAATAGTGTTTTGGTCTTTTCAGTATAAGTCGAGCATGGTGCTAGATTTGCAGAAGAAAACAAAAATGCTCATGGAAACTCATGCACACTTCACTTCTGCTGGTGCCTGCTTGGCATTTCTTCACGTTGAACTTTTACAATTTTGTAATGTTTTGGGTTCTTACATGCATTATACTTACCTGTACGACTTGTTACTGTAACATTTCACGAACGCTTGAATGGAGGGATGCAAAAAATACCAGTTTAAAACGAACATGGTTTTAAACCTTCACTTAGTTAACGAATTACGATATTAAGAAGTAGATGTTGAGGTGATTTCGATAGACGGTTTATAATAACGTTTATTAGTGAGTAGTGCAAAAAGGCAGGGTGCAGCACCCATCACCATTGCGTTTCCCTTGTAATTTACCCAAAGGCTGATTTCGGCCTTTACAGTAAGACTATGGCAGGTCTAGTCGATTTTTTCCATCATAATTTCAGTTGGGTAATAAAATTTCACATAAAAGTTGCTGGTTAAGTTCAGTATCGAAGAAATAAGTGGTTCTGAATAGTATTATTAAGGAACTACCTTTTCCGAGATTTATGCTGAAAATTGGGTCATATTATTGGAATTTCTCGCTAAAGCCACAAGATTTCTCCCCGTCTTCCGCCCCTGTTTTCCCCCTGTTTTTCTCCCCCGACTCATGCCTCAGTTCAAAGTGCATTCAACTGGAAACAACTGAGTTTTCTCGACCAAGAAAAACATGTTGTCGACTGGGATGCCATGCAGCTTGGCTGGCTGTCTCTCTCTTTCACTACTGAAGGTGATCAATTGGTATTGGAGGGCCATCCAATTGCTGGTCAGACTTGAATGCAGCCTAAGAAATGGCAGAGAAAGTCAATGAAACGGTTGAGTGTTGGTAGCAAGAAACGGTAACCTATAAACTGAGGACCTCCTCCCTTTCTTCCCGCATTGCAATTTAGTCACATTTGGTAAAATAATATACATTTTGGTCACTTGACAACATAAAAGTCACTGTTAGTGACACAACTTAACGTCTTCTTGCTGACCAAAAGGTGTGAATAACGTTGATGTTTCCCTCATACTAGCTATAAATACTAGCTAGTGACTAGCAAGCTTGTAACCGATACTAAATTCGTCCATGCAGCGCAAAAAGCTAAAATTTTGCAGATAGCTATAGTTTAACCATGGGACGTGCCTTCTGTTCGTTTGGGGGTTAAGCGAAACACGAACTTAAAGTTCCCAATTTATTGCAATACTATTTAAAGAGCAGAGTTCCGTATTTTGTTGTTGTGCGTTTTCAAGAAGCACGAATCCAAACTACAACATTAATACAAAATGAACAACATATTTGTTTACAACAATGAACACAAAGACGTGAGAACGTAGCACGACGACAACAGCTTGAATAAAGAATTGTTGCTTTTCCAGCTACTAAATAAAGCGAATTAGGTTACTTCTCGACAAAGACTAAGACACTCGGAAACCTACTAAACCTAACGAAAACGTACTAAAACCAAAAAAAGGAACCGTAAAACTGGATTTTAGACTTTTCATCTCATAATTGCCAATAATAAAAATGGATTTTATCAATTTGGACCAAAAATAAAGGAGGTCCTCCCAAAACAGAACGTGTTAAGGATTCCCGCCAATTTTTTCGGACGTTTGTAATCGTGGCATCAAATTCCAAGCTCTTTCACCAAAATAATCCCAGCGACTAAGACTTCAAACGTGCAAAGAATTGCCTAAATATAACGTATTAAACAATTTTCAGATTTTTCAATTAACCTTCGAAGTATTATTCGGTGGGATTATGTTGGCATAAGAACTTGGCGTTTGATATCACGACTTCAAGCGGCCAAAAAGTTTGGCGGGAATCCTTAACAAGTTTTGTTTTGGGTAGATAGTATTTATTTATGTCTATTTACACTAGGTCTACACGCGCTGAAACCCTTTGTTTAATTTTATAATTTAACTTCTGTTACTTTTATGCGTAAGGTGTGGCTCATTTTTCCAGTGGTTAGTCCGTCCTTCCCCAATTTCCACAAAACCTCTAACATGGTTTGTCATCATCTCTCCATTTCAATGTCTGTCTCTCCCTTTTGCTAACGGGGCCCAGACAGACAATGGCTTGCGGGCCCTCCGATGCAGACATCATGCGGTCCTTGCCACAACCCCCTTCGTTGAAGACGCTGTAGAGCGGAAATGATGGGTTTACGCCGCCATAAAACGAAATTTTCATCAATTTTATCTTCCATGTGCCATGCCTCAATGTATCGGGTCAAAAATCGATAGCCCACACCGTTCGCCAAATGTGCAATGAACGTCGCACTATCTAATTCCCAGCAGAAAAATCAACTCTCCTCTAGTAGGAAAAAAGCACGTTTTTGACATTTTTTGCGGAGCTACAAGTCCCTTGTGCCAGCAGACGTCTCCCATTGTCCTCCGCTAAATGAGCACCACCTGGGAGGGAAGAGAGAAACCACACTTCCATCTGACCGTCCTACAACTTTTGTCATTGTTGCGTGTATCGCCTTTTTATTTTTATTACAGAGTTTTTTTCTTCTTGAAATGTGTCTTGTTGGCAGAACCCATAGTCACTCTTTTAAACTGACCGCAAAGAAGGATTATCGCTTTTTTTTTTAAGTTAAAGCTCCGTGCTGCTAATTAAGTTTTTTTTAAATGCGTGCTGCTTTCAAGTACAAGGCCTCTAGCTGCCCTAAAGTTGTTTTTTTTAATGACATGCGGGACGAAGCAGAGCAGGAGAACTTCTCATCCTTTGCTTTTGAATTAATTATTTTATTCATTTCAAATATTCGGCAATTATTTACGAAACATACTTTCGCCGCTATCAACTAATTTCATGGACCGATCAACTCCTTTGGTGTCATACGGGTTCCATCCTGGTGAAGTGAAGGGTACATGTCCGGGATTTTCTCCGGTTGTTTCCGCCCGTTGCACGAGGGTTTCCTCCGGGTACTCCGGTTTCCTCCCTCATGCGGCAAAAAATAACTGATATGATGGTGGTAACTTCCACTTACCATCTGAGTGGGGTGAAGAATTTTAAGTTTCGGTTCATTGGGTAGAAGTTTAGAGTGGTTTGCGGTTCACAAAAGCATAATGAAATCGAGCACAAACGCATCATTCGGCAACAAATTTGCCCACAAACTGCTTTACTGTTGGCTGGGTACAACATACGTGCCGCCATCTTCCGCCACTTACGCCAGGCTACGTTCTCGAATTCGCAGAATTCCATAATTCCAGAATTTCGCAGTACCGAATGTAGTCTTCATTAACACTGTAGTCTTCTTCTTTTCTCTCTGTAGACTGCAGTGATAGTACGACTAAAGTCGGGACTGCGAAATTCGGGTATGCGGATTCGAGAACGTAACCTGGCATAACTATTGTTTGTTTGTGTTTCCTTCGGTTATTTTAAATTAGGAAGGCAACAAGTATGAAACACTGACCGAGGAGTCGTGCTTCGCGCGCTACTATATACATCGACATTTCTGGAATCCTAACGAGTATAACACAAGCAATCGTGAAACGCCGAACCAGAATATCGTACTTCCGCGTTTCAAGATTGCGTAGTCTTACAGAAATCTCGATGCATATAGTAACGTGCAAAGCACGCTTCCGGTGTTTCATAAGATTTTTAGACTCCAGAGAGAATTTCGCAATCCCGAATATTTAGGTATTTGAGACTCAAAAGCCTCGAAATCCAACACCCAATTTTATTCGGTAATTGTTTAGAAAAAAATACTTATCAACTAATTTTATGTACTTGGACCCCTTTCCATTTCAGAAAATCATAACCAAAACGTGTCCGAACGCTTCACTCAGCAACAAATTTGTCCGAAAACATGAATACTACTGTCAGGCAGGGCATTATTTACCTGCTGCCATCTTCTTTCTGCTTTCTTTCTCCCTGCTTTGTAGATTACCGAATGTCAAAATGAGTCCCAAATACCAAAATTAATCAGTCATTAATTATACGGACAAATTAATCAGAAATTAATGTAAAACTAAAAGAGTTGATGCATAAATTAACACCTAAAAGCCTTTTCCAATAAATGGTTGACGACTACTGACAGACAAATTAAACTATAAAACCGACCATTCCAGTTTTCACGGTGATTTAAACCATGCGCAATGGCTGTTTGCCGTGACGTCACCATGAGTTAGCCAATGACGAACGAGAACAACGGCTGTTTGGCTGTCTGATTGGACTAGCCCAGTTACGTGATATGCAAGTCACAGCAAACAGCCATGGCGCGTGATATAGGTATAGTAATCCTTTACTGTGCCCTATTTGGACTGCATGTTCATGTTTGTCATTGCATAAAATTTTTAAAAGGTTTTCTCGGTCTTGACCTTGGTAGCTTCACCGTGAACTGAGTGCATTAGATGGCATAAGTTTCCATTACAACTCCATTACTCTCCTTGTCGTTTTGATATCTGCCACCGTTACTTCATTGAGACATTCATTTAATTATGGAACCCTCTTCCTGCTCATGTTGTCAACTTCTCTGCTACCAACATGTTTCCCTTCCACTCTAAATGTATGCTTTGAGAGGCATTTTTAAAGTCATAGGTGTAGGTTAAATAAGTCCTGCTGCAATTCATTCTGGCATCTTTTAGGCGCAGAGACCAAATCCCTAAAGAACCTCGCTTTTTGTCGCTGACTTCGTTGTTTTTGTCTTCCTGCGTAGGTTTGGGTCCTGGTGTGGGAAAGGTTAAGTATAGCTTCGACTCCCTGTTTTCTTTGTTCTAATTCTTTGAGCTTAAAACGAAAGGCAAATGTTGGATACAATAGTATCTCTGGAGTGAACCTTGCAAATAGCCAAAACACAGAGAATAAATAATTGGCGGCCGTTGCTTCACATACTAACCTTTGTCGAGAAAGGGCATCGACAGTCCAGCCAGGAACAACTGCTCATCGTTTCAGAATTGGATCTAATGTCGCAAAATCATCATAAAGATTTGTTTAAGATTACTCCTGTGTTTAAGATCAGCTCACTGGAATAACTGATTCCACTGTGAACTACATCGAGGACGAAACATGTGCACCATTGTTGCGAACGCCAACAAAAACGGCCGCTGTTTGCAGTAGCAAAGATGGTGGCAGACAATCGGCTCTCCTGTGCAGTGCACCACAAACAATAAGTAGTAAATGATAAATTGCCTGAAAATCAAGGTCGAGTGCAACGATAGTATACAAGTAGGTTGGTCCTTCACCAGCTTATTAAGTTGTTTTCCCGCCTACATTTCGTGTAACGTCACTGGCTCCGGTATGGTTTGGCTTGTGCACATGTGTGTAAGCTGTCGAGCTGCATTGTGAAGTCAGTGGGACCAGCAAAATCAACAGCCAATGGAAAAGCAATATGCGAAAAGGTCGGAAAAGACCCCCTCCCCCCCCCCCCCACCCTGCTGAAAACTCAAGAACAAGAAAAACACAAGATATAAATTTACTTGTTTGTCACTATCCACAGTGGATTTGAATCAGCATGAAAGCACGGTACAGTTTATCTCTGAACACGGTTAACTCGGGTAGAGTGGCAAAAATTGAGCAAATAAACTGTATGTAGAATTGAAAAAGTTCAGTTCAAAACCTATTCAGTTCAGGATAGATCCCCCCCCCCCCCCACCAAAAAAAATTGTAATATAAAAATATTGTTCTGGCGATGTGCATGGAACTTGGGTGTTTTTGTGGCCATATATCATGTTTCTGGGCTGGAGGAGGGAAAGGAATTCTTGAATGGCATCTTTCTGCGGCAGCGAAGCAAACTTGCTATGCCACAAAGCTGCATATTTCAGAATACAAACGGAGTAGAAAGCCACCACTTTTGGCACAGAACCAGTGTAATATAGATGTTAAATAAATATAAACAAATTGCTGTAAATTATATAATGAAAGAGGAAAACAAAACAAACAGCGAAAATCATACACTTGTTTGGCTTGTTTTTCTTTTTTGATAGAAATTATAATATGCTGTTTCGCCAAACGAAGTGTTCATTATTACATGGATGCTGTTCAGAAACATGAAAGTCAGGTTGATGATTTAAAAATTTATTTTGCAAACTGCATGTCCATGTCTGGATATCTACTTCAATGCAATATTGAAAGTAGTATAGCCATAGCTTTAAACGAACGTTAACCACTATACACGTGACAGTTACCTTGCAGTCCTTTGATCATGCACCACAATATTAATGAGGCCATCCGCTCTATTGACCAATGCGTCCTTTCCCTCCAACAACTATTCTGAACTTGTTTGCTTACCCAACAGAACATATAAATGACATACACCGATTTTTGCTTAACTAACATGTGCAAGAGAGCCTATACTTTAGAAGCTGCACGAAATTTACCATTCACCTATGGCCAATATTTTCCCCGTCGTAAGAATTTTATAATGTCGCGGCACAAAACAAGCATCAGTGATCGAGGAGTGCTTAAGTTCTCCGATAAAAGCTTCATTTAAACTTCTTGAAAAGATATGATACAAAGACGAGATTGCGATAAAAGATTCATTGAGACTTCTTGAAAAGAACTAATGTAGTGACGACATTGTGGTAGATAAAACATAACCATATCTCCCTCGCTATCTGAAACAACTACGTATTACCAAATATAACCCAGTTATATTTCAGAGCCAGTGATTAATGACGAAAATAGGTTTTGAGCAGGTGTCCTTTTCCATGGGTAGTTTGTCTCGTTACATCAGGGCCGACAAAGGTTAAAAAACATGCATAGTCTAAATGTCATCTGGTGTAGCGAAGTTCCTACAGAATTCATAAACGGTTGCCAGGTTCAGATTACATCACAGTGTTTTTTTTTACTATAAGATTTTCAAGTGTTAAATCACATTTTTAATTTGGTAGCGTCATTGTTGGAAGCAGTGCACATTCTGGCTTTTCTCAATAAAGAACTTAACCTGCTGTTAAACATTAAGGTATTTAGAAAGTATTAAGGATCACTAATGCGATGGTAATAATGAACATGAGTTAAAAACAAGCACTGGTTTTTCTCAATAAAGAACTTAACCTACTATTAAAGATTATGGTATTTAGAAAGTATTAAGGATCACTGATGCTATGGTAATAATGAACGATGAGTTAAAAACAAGCACTTGAAAGTATAATAACTGAATGAGATAAAAAGTGCATAGCTCATTTTCAAGATCAAGAACAAACACTTTAAAAGTGCATCAAGTTCCTAGGAAAGTCAAAAAAACAAGCAAGTAGCTTCGAAAAGTCACTGATATTTTTGTGGTTGGCTTTGTCGGAAGGAGCTAAAAGTGGCAAAAGATAAAAATAAAAATCGTAACAAAAACCAGGATTTTTCATTACGTCACGCGACTTTTGAAAACAGCGAGACTCACATTAAAATCTTTGTAGAACAGTCGTGTGTAGTACACTTGTTGCACCAGCAGAGTCTGTGAACAAAGTTGTACAGCATGTTTACGTTTGCTTCAAACCGCGAGAAGGGATGATCATAACTGTTTCATGAAGAAACAAAACAACACAAGAAAAACAAAACAGCCCGAGGAAAAGTCAACGTCAACTTGTTCAAACTGACTCTTCTTGTTTTCGTATATGAAGTTGTCAGAATTATACAAACACGAGCGATATAACGGCGCCAATCGCAGAGTCACACGAGACACTAGAGAAGCAGCCCAATGTTTGGCCAACCTAAGTGTCAATCGTGCGCCGCTGCTTCCATACCTGAGGGCGGTAATCAGTGACCTCTGACGGCCCAGCGGGGAAACAAGGTGCCAGTCAACTGTCAAAGTAGGAGGGAGGCAACAACCTACTCTCGACCCAATTCCCTATGCCCCACAAGAGGAAACGTTGCCAATAAGGCAAGTCTCGAGAGACACAAGTCTGCAGACAAAGAAAAACAGGCGCGCTTTATCTTCGAAAAACATTTGTCCACGTGGGGATTAAACAGTAATGTTCATGTACTTTGAACGACCAACTAGACGACAACAGCCACGACATTTACTTAAAGCTGATAAACTACGACATTGTTTTTAAGTCAGTTAAAGATGAGGATTCTGCCGTTAATAAGCCTAATTCAGTTAAAATAAAATAAGCCTAACTATAGTTTAGTATGATTCATGCGTTGTTTTTAGCGGTGAGGTGTTTCGCACATGTTGAGCATTGCATTTGAATTAGTATAAGCTTACTATTGATTTGATATTTGAAATGTTGACGTATTGTAACTAACTATGTAATTTTAGTGTCAAGAAGAGTTACTGTAACTTGTAAGAAGAGTATTTTAATTTAGGAAACGTGTTAGTGGCTGATTGCCATTCCTCGGTCCAGTCTGTTTGTTACGAACAAAATTCAGTTTTTTTTGTATAATTTGTTTGTGGCACTTACAGTGTGAATAACTGAAAACTGACAATGCATAGTAGGGTAAGCAAAAAAATAATAATTCTTTTAATTTAGTAGTGTGAATTCCCAAAAATTTGGTTTTCGACTTTTTTATTACTCTGTCAAAAGAAAAAAAAAACATTGGAAAGGCCTTATGGAGGCCTAATCCAGGCCTAAACTTTGACATTATGAGTCTGTGGGCCTAATGGTTGATTTATAAATCATGTAGTTTCACTAGTTGAGGATATTATTTTTCAATATACCGAGTTTCTAAGAAATTTATTCTTTTCCCATAAAACTGCTCATATGGTATTATTTATTAAAAAACAGAAAAGAAAGCCATTTTTGGTCTGTTTACCTTGTAAAATAAAAACGAACTATCAGGGAATAAAATATATTTCTTTGAGATTTTGGCAACAATTTGTAGTCTCTGTGAATATCAATTGGAACAATGTCAATGTCATAATGTTAAACGTTAGGCCCTTGTGGGTACCTCGAAATAGTTCCTTGAATTTTTTGGTTCGGGAAAGTGAAAAGGAGGACGAAAACCAACTTTTGAGCACTATTGCCATTTGAAAAAAAAATTGTTTCCTCTATTCCGATATTTTTTCTTTGTCCTTTTTTTGAGTGATTTACGCTGGTCTGAATTCAAAAAGGAATATTCCTAAACAGACACAAATTGTTGTAAATATCACACAGGTCAGTCATTAGGGAAAATCATACAATATAGCAATACACTCATTTCCCCGATGCGAGAACCAAAAAACTTGAATGTGAGCTGAATAAAATTTCTCTTTTCCTCTTTAATTTACGTATTAGTCAATGGGATATAAGAACTACTGATGATTCCAATGATTATCTACCTGTTCATTCCGCACAATCCAACCAAGCGAAGTACCTAGTGGACCTACTAAAGGTGGCAACAATCACCGCCAAGTTTCTAAAATGTGCCCGCTTTAAACAAATTTTTAGTAATTTCTAGTGATATTCACATTATCAATTAATTTAGATTCCTAATATTGAAAATTAGTAAATTGGATCAGTAACGTTTTCTGACACATTAGATGACATTTTTGACTTTGCCATGTACACTACACAATGCTCACCAATTCCAGTTTACTGTTTTCCCATTAGAAATGCCATACATACATATTTGCAAACAAGATATTTTTCCTATATGTGTTTATTAAGTTGACCCGTCTTCCTGTATAGCTATAGGTTCCTCATTGTTTGGTCTCTTCCCCCAAATGATGAATTTCTGGGTCGATAGGTCCATTTTAGTTGGTAGCCAATCAATCTCGAGAGGAACAAACACACGCCCCAACAACATCCTTCCATCTCTATCAACTCAAGAGACATCGTGGCTGGAAGACCAAACGTTCCCCAAGTAAACTTCCATTTGTGGTGAGCAATTCGATCTTGGTGTGCAGGAAAATTAACCTCTGACTGTTTTGGCCCTAGCTGGATCAAATTTGACCCTGTTAGCTATGTATAGTAAGATTTACTGAATGAAGTCAAAAACATTAGAAAATGTGAATCCTTTCTTAGAAGAATTAATTTTTTTTAGATAAAAACTTGATTCGTTTTATTTTGTTTATGTGTTTATTTGTTTTATTTAATTTGATTTGTTCTGTTTTATTTCTATATATATGATACCTATGATAAAATATTACAGTGATTGTCTCATCCTTTTTGCCATAACAGTTCCTTTTTTGCTCTGGTTTTGAAGTAGATTAAAGGAACACAATAGCACAAAAGCTAAAGTTATCCACTAAAAATAGATTTAAGAATGTATATAATGGACTTTCAAATGACGTCATCTGTTTTCGTAATAATTCGCTTTCTTTGCTATTGTGTTTCCTTTGGAACCTAGTAAAAAACAAAACGGTCCAATGCGATATTAGAAACCATGCAATTCCAACGAATTGCACGATGGTCTAATCCGGCGATGGAACGTATATTTTTACGAGGTTAAAGAAATACAATAGTAAAAAAAAACGAATTAAAATGAAAATAGATCACGTCATCTAAAAATCCATAATACACAATCTTCGCTATTTTTAGTGTACGATTTCCGCTTTTGTGTTTCGTTTAACCTTCTATAATTTAAAGCGATTTGTTTATGTTGACTGGCACGCATCAACCGAAAGTTAAAATAATTTCAGGCGAATTCTTAGTTTTCCTTCAAAACTAAATATATACCAGAAATAATTGCAGTAAATTATACGAAAAATTCAAATGAAACTTAACGTTTTTATAAGTTAAAGATTTATCCACTAAAGTATAAAATATTGAAAAATTGAGTGGAACGGCCAACTCGGTTAGTCAAGGCAGCACAAGCCACAAATCGTACTTGGTTAAATTATTTTTCAAATGTAAGCTAATTAGCAAAAAAATTTATTTAAAAGTACATTTACAATTAGCCAAGCACGGTCCAAATTCACGCTAGTGGAGATCATTTTGTAAGGCACGTGACCAATCAAAACATTGTGCAAAACGGATGTTTCAAGGTATAATCCAATTAAATACAGGCGCAAATCTATTCCCTGCCGTTTGGACTTAAATGTCAGACTACCTGAACGGAACTTGAACCCTCGATCTCTGAGACCAAACACAGAAGTTCTACCGCTAAGTCATGTCGTATCAGTATGAGGTATCTGTACAGCGACCGCTCAGGCAGTCGGCAGTTAAGGCCAAAAGGCAACTGAAGTAGGTTTGCATTTGTATTTATTTACAACTAAAACAGCCGATTTGACATTCCGTCCTGTTTATAATCTGATGCATCAGCTACAATTTGAAGTAAGACACGTGAGCCAAAGAAAAAGACTAATGCATGACACCTTACCATCCTATTTTTTTACTGCTTTGTTGTTATGTAATTTTTATCAAATATGTAGCTTGTTGCTTACTTATGTCATGAAACGTCCATTTTATCTTAGTGTTTTGATTTGGCATTTGGCTTAGATGATGCAGTTCTAGTATGCATTTGGTTGACGGCTTTAACCTAAGTCATTTAGATCTGCTCACAGTGTACTTTACATAATAGTTTACTTAAATATATTGCTGAACTTACAAGAGTTACACACATATGCGTATGATTAAGGCTTGGGTAACACATGACACCTGACTGACATTTTTTTATTTTTAAGTACAAAATATGCATCCGTCACTTGGGTGCGCGACTTCGTCATGCAACCAACTGATTTTGTTTTTAGTTTTTGAGACGAAAGCTATTCTTTGGACTGAAGACTCGTGTGTTTGTTTCGTGCTGAAACTGTGCCCTAATTTTATTTGACGTACAAACAAGACAAATTTGGAATGAAGACTCGTGTTCATTTCGTGCTGAAATGGTGCCCTAATTTTATGTGACGTACAGCCCCGACATATTTGGAATGAAGACTCGTGTTTCTTTCATGCTGAAACTGTGCCCTAACTTTATTTGACGTACAGACACGACATATTTGGAATGAAGACACGTGTTTGCTTCGTGATGAAACTATGCCCTATGGGATGTGCAGACACGACGAATTTGAGTTGAAGACTCTTGTTTGTTTCGTGCTGAAACTGGGCCCCAATTTTGTTTGACGTACTGACACGACATATTTGGAATGATGACTCGTGTTTCCTTCGTGATGAAACTATGCCCTATGGGATGTGCAGACACGACGAATTTGAGCTGAAGATTCGTGTTTGCTTCATGCTAAAATTGTGCCTTAATTTTACTAGACGTACAGTCACAACATATTTGTAGATACTGTATTTTTGAATACAGGTGGCAAAAAATGTATAATCTTCACAAGAAATGACCCTTCACAAGAAATCTGTACCTTACTAATTTTATAGACACTTTAGAAGAAGTAGAATTACACAGCCTTATACACACTGGTATTCATTCTCTTCCAAATTAAATTCAAAATCTAAAGTTACGAATTCTGAGGTTTTGATATGGCGACCATTCCAGATTAATGTCTTTCGTTGCCACACGTGATTCAAATAGTCACTGTAAGACGACATTCATCATCTGGCATTTTGATATAAGCAATATTGGGGTTCCATACCGTGTGACTGGGTTTCGCCTTCCGGGTTCGCTAGTAAGCAAACACATCGTTGTTGGGTGCGTAAGTTAGTCGTTGCTTTCCGCATGCAACATTTATCCTCTTGTTAAGCAGGGCTGTAAGTACAGCAGACGGGGACTCAAGATTGGGTTATGTGTTTTGTGAATGTTTTCTTGTAGCACTTTTAGAACTACTCCACCGGTCTCTTACTTGACTTTGTCATGATGCAGTCAAGAGGAATATGTTGGGCAACGAGAGTTGCTTGGGGGTGAAACAGGGTAAGTGTCTGCAAGCCTTTGTTTAGGTCAAGACTCAAACGTTTTTGTACTTTCTCATTCACCACTAAAATTTCTACCGTCTTACGACAAATGTTGCACCTATGTAAGCATATGTAAACATACTGAATGAACACATAAATTACAAACTGGAAACACATGTCGTATTTATTAGTCCAAAAAGCATATCGGCTCAACCGTTTCTCCGCGGTTGACCAAAACTCAGCGGCTGCCCAGATGGCAACGGGTCCTTTTTTCTCCTGAATCCGTGTGTTTCTATTGATCATTTCAAGTGAAGAGATAACCGCCATTAGCTTTGGGCGTTGGCCGATCAGTCACTTGTGGACAGACCGGAAGTAGTGTCCCTCCCACTTGGTGGCCGATAAATCAGCGTCTTGATCGTCCTCGGGCCAAAGAGCCATCTCCTTCAAAGCCCCATTTTCGCTGTTTGCCCAAGCGTCCTGGCGCGTCACGTGGATTACGGCAAAGAGTGGTGGGGCGGAGGGAAGCAGGCGCCTACGGCCACTCTGTTTGCACGCTGCTGCTGACAGATGGCGTGGCGGCAAAAAGCTGGCAGATTAATATTGGCTGGACGCCCTATCGCACGTTTCACGATAGTTCTGGCCCTGGACTCCCAACGCCTCTTCCTTTAGTTTTGCTGACGCTAAAGAAAACCTGGCCAGTTCAACTCCACAAGAAACCAACTCGTCGTGTCTTTAAGGTGTCGTTTAAGGGGGCGCCGGAAGTGACTATTATGAAACAAAAAGGAAACGTAGTGGAAAAACAGCGGTCCAAGGGTTGCGCTTCTTAAAAGACATGATGAAAATCTGGTAATAGGATCGCGACCAAGGTATATTTTTGTTTCCAGTGAAAGGGGGGGGGGGGGGGATTGAGGCTTAATGGTGCGTCCAGTGAAAGGCCGGAGAAAGATGCTTTAAAGATGAAAAATCACACTTTTCCTAATTTCTTGGAACCATAATCATCTTGAGCAAATGCTTGTATAAATGTATAGATCAACCGGCTAAATTTTGAATCTTACACCACGCCTCAATTTTGAATCTTACACCACGCCTCGATTTTGAACCTTGCTCCAAGCCTCAATTTTGAACCTCACTCCATGCTTTCAGTAAGGGCGAGGGGAAAAGCCAGGCATTTGCACCAGGAAATCTCCTACCATGAATAATATCGAGAATAATATATCGAGAATAAAATAATATCGATAATTAGCCCCCACTGAAACAGCTCGATAATCTCTCAGATTACTTCGGCTGGCACTGGCTAACGAGACTTTGCCATAGTCCCCTGTCAAGTAAACGATCAAATCAGTTTGTTCGAAGCTTTGCCCGATTTGTACCGCTGCTCAACCATGGTGGTGGTGGTGGTCGACGCGCCATTAAGCCTCAATCCCCCCCCCCCCCCATGGTGACTACTGAAGGTAGCAAAAACACTTAAAGTTTGGAAGTTAGGGACAGGCAGATGGTACCAATAAGGAATGAGACTTACAAGAACTTTCCTCAGGAGGGAAATGGATTCATACAGTTTATTAGTTTATTTGCTTTGTTTGTCCTTTTTTTTTTTTAAAAACATATAATTGTACAACAGAGTCACAATTTCACTAATTTTCCACTATCAAATCCTTGTCTACCAGGGCCAGAGACAATTTTATACAGCCTCGTGTACACCCGTACATAGATCAGTTTGGAGATTCGATCTCGTGCCCTCTAAGCTTATGATCCAGGTTCTGGATCACTACAATGCTAGCCGTGCTTGGGTTCCCAGGAAACCAAACAACAAACTCGCTTTACGACTTAGGTTATTTTCCATTGAACTTTAGCGCAAACCTTTGTATGCAAAAGGGTTACACTGAAAGAATTCAGTAAACTAGCCATCGTATAAAAAAAAAAAGTACAAAAATAATAAATTTAACTCGAAAAAATCAGAATATCTTGACTGGAATCAAGAATCAGAATGCTGACTAGAGAGGGAAAAATAAAATGTTGTTTTGTTTGTTGGTGCGCAATGCGGGGGTCCATCCATCATGGAATGACTGGCGAGACCAAGTGCCTTGGATGGGCCGACCAAGCGAAAAGCCATTCTTTTGAACATATAGCAAACGTTGAAAACTGTTTTCGGCACTAGAATCTGCCAAGTGACGAAATACCCGTGCTTCGTATCGATCGCAAATATTCGAATAAACAACGTGCAGTTTCAGTGATTTTGCGTGCAACGATCAGAGATTTAAACACTATCTGCTAACTAGCGAGACTAATGATGCACATATGCCTTGTAGTTGAGTGTCGCTTCGTATTGACCATTGTTGGGCCCATTGCAAGTGCCCATTATTGACAGTACTCATCTTAAAGGGTACTTTCATTACTCACCTAGGTTAACTCGTGAAAGCGGAGCTGGGGCAAAGTGATGTTTATCAGTACAAGCTTTAAAGAAAGGTGCTGCTCCCCTTTATCCATCACTGCTAGTTGAACCATCCCAACTGAAAGTGTAGGAAATGTTTCGAGGAGGTCTGGTTTTTTTTTTTTGCCTTTGTTTTTAGTAATTTAGACTCTTTCTTTTAGCTAAGGACGTTGGAAAGACGCAGTAGGTTCCAATATAGGTGTGAAAAAAGCCTGTTGCCAAAATAGGTATGGAAGATGTTCAATAAGTGCCGAATTACCATCGCGTTTCACGATTCCGAATACCGTACATCTTTAAAATTGTTGCAACTATAAGACCCAAATTTATTATATTTAGGTTTTTTGCAGTGGAGGTGGAATTTATAGACACTAATAATGCACTGATTGGCGACTTGGCTATTGAATGGTTAAAAGAACTTTCAGATTTGGGGATTGACTTTCTAATAGCTAGACTATGAAATCAATAACCGAAATGCGGTAAAGTAATGATTTATGTTTTTATCGTGTCGACAGTTAGGCAGTTAGGATACTTAGTTTAATTCTATTCCGCATTTTCTATTAAAACTAGCTAAATAACCGTTGTGCTGACCGTTGTAAGCTCCTGATTCAGACCACAATTTCTTGGCTGAGGAGGGATTTTTTCTGAAATAATACATTTCTTCTGGCTTAATCCATTGGTTATCGAATTTAAATGCGTACATGATTTGACACAAAGAATAGGATGTCCTGACTGACCTAAAACCTACCTAGAACAAATTCACACGGTTTGTACGTACTAACTAATGTAAAAGCCCAGTTTCTCATGCTGAAGCAACAAACCTACGCGGAACATGAATTCACAAAGTGCTGACAGAACTGATGTAGTAGTACCGTTTCTCATGCTAAAGTCTCAAACGTACTCGGAACATAAAAGTACAAGGTTAGTGAGAAACTTATTTGTGTAAACATGGATGAGTTTCATTCGACTAAGTTAGCTTCATTCTTAAAGCAAGACAAGTTCTGAAATTTTAGATATATTTATTTAGTCTTTTAGTAATTCTGTAGCATCTTTGTATTGTGAGATAGATAGTACGTTCTATCAAGCCCACACTCTTTTTCAAAATGTGTTTTGTTACACCATCTGGCGTAGCGATATTTTACATGAGCGCCAAATAGCTTGTTTACTATGGCTTTCGCAGCTTAAGCACCTAATCAGGAGCTGTCACGGGCCAGTGATGGACGGGCTAACATCAAGCCCCACGCACGTGCAGGTACCATCGCAACTCATCTGACTTTGCACAAAATAACTCATTAATAAACAAGAGTCGCTTCATTATCCTCTTTCATTATTATCCCCCCTTAGTTGGGCGCTCTCCGCCGTAAAAGTCGGGAAGAGGAAAGATTAGGTTTGCGGCGGGGGGAGGGGGTCTTTTTATCTCATTGCCAACATTCGCCCTGCTAATGAAATAATTAACCTTCAAAACGCAATGTAATTATAGCGATAAGGCGCATCTCTCGTGGTGCGAGTTGAGATATTTTGAAATACGGGACGCCAGAGATTGGCCTCCCTCCATCTCCCGTCTTGTTCGAGTCGGAATTCAAGGGTCGATGCCGGTGAGATTTGACCGGGCCAGCGATTGATCAGTAGCCAAACCATTTTGTGCCATCTGCTGCCCGATTGCCACCTCTTGGCCTTTCACCTACTCAAACCAAACGTAGCCACTCACTTTTGACCAATTCAATTGCGAGTGCCATCATGAGAGCTGCCTCCCCCTTTGCTCCATTCTTGCTGTATTGGGACAAAAAGCGGAAGTACCAGGAAAATATATCAACGCACACACATCCAGTGGGAGCGTTCGTGTTGTGCTTCGTATTCCACCACTCGCTTACCACGGTCTGGTATTGAAGCTGCAGATTTACCTCCCTGGCTCCAGTCCATTTGGTTTAACGTTACTAAAACTAGTAATTTACCTTAGCAGTGCTAAGACGGATTAACTACTCGGCACGTGTGATAACTGACGTGGAGCCCGGGAGGCAAGACAGGAGAATGTCTATCCCAGTTGGTATTGGATCGAGAAACAAAGCTGCTTCCTCACATCAAAGTCGTTTAAACGCTACTGCTTGCGAATTAAAACGTGCTTCGACGAATTGCATCATAAATGATATTGTTCACACATATTTATTGCATAAAAATCTGTTCAGCATAATATTTAACGTGCGTTTCTACAAAAATAAAAAACGGTTCTTCATTCGACAACTAGGGGGCGGGGCGGGTCGAATGTGGGTCGCTACTTAAAATTCTATGGTGGAACATGGCATAGAATTTTCGTGGAAACTCATACTTTATGCCAAACACTTTGTTGGACGATTGTTGCTTATTGTTGGCTAAAAGAAATATTATTGGTTTTGTGTCTTATTGGTTAAACACTTCTGTAAGGATACCAGTTGATATTTTAGTGGAATTAGTTACCTTTTTAGAATTAACAATTTAGGATATTTTGATAATAGGCTACATTTCCCTAAAATCAGCAAGTTTGGTCGAACGAGACAGTTTTCAATCCACCCACAAGCAAGTCAGCTTTACGTCACGGGCTAGCTGTTTGAAAACCAAAAATCAAGTATTCTACAATAGTTGCCTTACTTTCCTAATTTTTTATTTCATATTCTTGAAAATACATCACTATTTTTCTTTTACCCAGTTTATCAGTATAGTCAAATTTGTTTTCTTTGATTACACAATATGTCAAGCTGACTTGTGTTAAAAAATAGAACTAACTAGCTAGTAATGCACGTAATTTGTTTCATTAATGAAACAAGCAGTTCCTTCAATTTCTTATTTGATTAAAAAAAGAAACACAATAAATTACAGAACACTTCAGATGACGAGTTAGTGAAACATGCAGTTCTTTCAGTTTCTTATTTGGTTAAGAAAAAACAATATGTCAAGTTACAGAACTCTTTCGATGACTAGTTAGTGAAACAAGCAGTCCTTTCAATTTCTTATTTGGTTAAAAATGCGAGAAAAGGCATGAAAAGAAGAACTATAGCCAACTGAGTATAGAATTCGAACGACACTGAGTTTGGTTTTTCTGTCACTCTACTGCCATACTGTGTTTCTGTATTATGGTTGGCTTTTCTTTATACACCGATAAGAATAATAAATGCTATGTTTAGCAAGAACTGGCAGTATTGCTTCGTGTCCGATGGAAAAGGTATATTACTTCTTCGTAAATGTACAGACATTTGGCAACTCCGAAGACGATGGGATCAGACCAATAGCGTGGCTTTACTTTTATTATTACTATTAAGGAGTTATTCAGGACAATTTATCCCGGTATGTCGCATCAAAAGTCCTGCTGAAAGGATTTATTCCATGCTGAATCCTATATACAGCTGGTGCTATAAGTCGTTTTTGTGCGCTACAAAATTTTTACGGTTTCTCTTCGTCTTTAGCATACATTTTGTCTTCAATCGCCTTATAAAACGTGACCCAAATGTTCTCGCTTCTTAGAAAACCACAAACCTATTGTCATGCAAAGCGAAATGGGGAAGGTGAAGAATCCTACCGATTTTTGCAAAGTTATTTACGCAAACCCCTCCACGTTGCAAGAAGTACAAGTTTTATAGGGATGTAAAAGGCGGTGTAAGTCAGTTGGTACGAGCTTGGTTTACGTTCGAGGTCCGTCATTCCACAAAATTCCATTCCCTTTTCGCAACGAATTCAATTAGGCCGAGGAATACGATTAACAGAAAAAGGCAGGAGACTTGTTCCGGGCCTTCTTCTGCCACCATACCATTTTTTTTCCCTTTCTTCTTTTCCAGTTATCGGCACAAGCGTTATAACGTCACTGGCCGACTTGTGTCAGAGAAAACACGGAAAACACATCTGGCAGACGAATTAGAAGATCTTCCTCGCACAGACAAGTAAAGCCAAGATTCTGAGAAGCCAATTAAAGCGCTCACCCAAGTCGACGAATTAACCGCAAAAACAAGGTGGAGTGCAACACGGCCTATCATCAGCAAAACGGAAACGAAAACGGAACCGGAATTGAGGGTGAGGCAATAGACGTCTTGCTTTCTCTCGAGAGAGAAGATACTCATCTCAAGGCAGAATAAAAGCGATCGAGTGGAAATACTTGCTTTCCTGGTACTTATCTCAAAAACATAAAAGGAGAAAATAAAGTGATACAACTAATTGGACACGTTTCAAATTAGCACGTGCCATTAACTCTAGTTACAGTTTTACCACACTACCGAGACATAATTACTTTTAACTTGTTTGCATTACAGAATTAATTTTAAAAGGACATTTTAGTAACGCACGATTGCCTATGTGCCAGTTTTAATGCATAAAGCAAATACGCGGTCATCCAGGTAGAATAGTCGTCACCATTAAGTTGAAAATCAGTACAACTCACTTGAATAAATTATTATTTACTGCATACATTTGTGGTAGAACCATTTTCAACCCGAACTACTGCACTATGACTGAGGTTGGAGCTAATGACCTAACTGTCGATGCGCCTTTAAGCCTCATCCCCCCCCCCCCCCTATTTTGGGGGGGCGGTGAAAAGGAACGATGCAGAAGCCCCATCCCTCCAAACTTGGCCAATCATGCTATCTAGATATCATGATTTAGTGGAGGTTCGTTGAATCGTAACCTGTTTGTAATTAGGGACTGGCCATTACTTATTATTGGGAGGATGGGGTGAAATTGAAGAACCATGGATTTTTCGAGGTCTCTGTAGGAGTGTAGGGAGGTTCATGAT
>JAHWFP010078112.1:0-25595 GCA_023313725.1 Lithobius niger
GAGTTTCAAATGTAGTCTAGATTCCCTGAGTTTTCCAGGTTTATAGTGAAAAATGGAGAATTCTCTGCGTTTTCCCTGAGTTTCAAATGTAGTCTAGATTTCCTGAGTTTTCCAGGTTTATAGTGAAAAATTGGAGAATTCCCTGAATTTTCCCTGAGTTTCAAATTTAGTCTAGATTCCCTGAGTTTTCCAGGCTTTTCCGGGTGGTGAGAACCCAGGCTTAGTGTAAAGGAGTGCTGAGGAACCGATCATCTATAGGTCCCTGTCTGTCTTTGTATACGATAACTTTTGTACCCGTTGTCCAAATTTCCATTGACTATACGTTGTGGATACAAACAAGTGCACAGAAAAACTCAGAAAAACACAGAAAAGGGTTTCTACATTTCGAGGGAGTTTAGCCAGATAACAGGAGGGATTGTCATCCATCTTAGGGCTTCAGCCGAATCCTATTTCGCTGAATCCAGTTTCGCCGAAAATGCTCCAGTTTCGGCGAAAATCAACCCCTGATTAAAATTCGACAAAAGGGGAATTTCTGTTTCACCGAATCAAAAAGTCTATAAAAACTTTACACTGGAGTAGTTAAGATGCATTTCTAATTGGAAGGAATTTGCGATTAATTCCGGTTTCTGATGTTGTATATTTTGCCGAAGCGAACGCGGCAGCGTGAGCGAGGCATGTAATTTTGGGGAAAATAAATATTCGTTAAAACGAAATTCGGCGAAACGGCTTCAGTCGTTCGTGTTGCGTGTATATCGTATTCAACTTTTTTTTTTTCAATTTTGAAAGGAAAATTGGGAAAAAAATTAGTTAAATAAGTGTATAAATAAACTAAGCCTTTTCTGTATAAATCCAATACTTTACACGTTGTAATATGTCCACAACAACACGGCAACAGCAAAACTTAATAAAAAATCCATATCGACTACCGTGTTTTAAATGTGGTATAGTCATGTTTAAGATAACAACGACTAGCCTACGACATTTTTTCCAATACGAATAGCGCCATACAGCCAGCACGGATATGCCGGGTTACGGATTTGTAATTATATCTCTTCTCACTCCCCCTACTTCCTCCAAGAAATTGGGCAAGGCCGCGAAATTAATTTAGTACAGCCATGCTTGAAAATTACTGAAAATCTTTTTAACATTGAAGCTGTCACTAAAAGTTTTGTTTACAGTGTTTACTCGCAAAAAGTAACTAAGCTGACAACACCAAGCTGACACTGCAGAAATACACAGTCGATACTAGGCAGTGCGTGACGGCCCACAGATCAGTAAAACGAACGAAGTAAACATACTTTGGATCACTTTAGAGAGTTCGCTAAACGGGAAGAGCCAGATTAGCGCTATTTCCGCTCGTCGTTAGTCAAGGTATTATCTCAGAAATCTTGTTTCTGTTGAAATGCTTAAAATGCTGTATTATGCTTTCAGTGATTTGCTGGTGTGGAACTTTATTGAATGCTGTACGTCCGGTCTTCAAATTTCAAAACAACACAGTAGAGCCATGATATTTAAAAAAAACAAAAACAAAAAAAACAATGGCATCATACGTTTCCAATATATATCCTTCCAATTCGTTGTCTCCATGTTTACAGAACTTTGTTGAATTTCAGAAAAACGGAGCCCACCTTTCTACACGCCTTGTCACGAATCACCCACCATACGAGGAGTCAATCACTTTTTTTTTAAGTTGTGAAACCAAAAGTTTCAAACGAACGACTGCATAAATTCAGTTTCTCAACAACTTGCCTGTAAGGCTTAAAGTAACAACTAATTTGCACACGTTTCAGAAACATGTGTTTGAGTTGTTGATTAATGTAAACAGAGATAACCGGAAAACGCGTTCAGCCTTGTGGGCTTACTTTCCATTCTATTTCTTGTAAATTTTGGTGGTATTTGGTAGCATTTTTTTTTTGTGGGGGGGGGGGGTGAGTTTAGTGTTTTATAGACTATTTTCGTGTTACTTTCTTGGAGTTTTTCTCAGAAAACGGACATTGTATGTTGTTTTTCTCTTCATTTTCATTGTCATTTTTTATTGTTGTGTATTGTTTTAGCTACTTTTATTTTACTAGTCTTTTTGCTACTACAACTGTTTATGCTACAATTGTTTTTGCTAGAATTTTGCTGTAATTGTTTTTTCTACAATTGTTTTTTTTTTTCATAACTGATTCCAATAATTGTTTTTGGCATAATCATTATTGTAGTAATTGTTGTACTACAATTATTTTTGCTACAACAACTGTTCTTGCTACCCGTGCTATGATTTTCTACTATAATTTAACTCCTGCCTCACACCATACGTGACCTTTCGCTCTTGTGAGGTGAGAGTACGCCTCTTCGAACGGTTATGCGGTTTGAGCGCAATAAACGTACTTACTTACTAGCTATATGAAAGCTAACACTATATGTTGCGGGATGGAGTGCCAAAGATGTAAACATTGTACGACGGTCTCAACGTCGCAATCAGAAAATTTTGACGGTGTTGGTATGCCTTAACGCATCACATCAAACTTCCTTTTGCTGGTATATTTAGACAAAGAAAAACGTCTACGTAGACAAGAATAGCAAATGCGCTCCTGTTTGTGGTAAAAAGTTACTTTCGGTGTAGGCGATA
This sequence comes from Lithobius niger, assembly GCA_023313725.1. Taxonomy (NCBI): domain Eukaryota; kingdom Metazoa; phylum Arthropoda; class Chilopoda; order Lithobiomorpha; family Lithobiidae; genus Lithobius; species Lithobius niger. The sequence goes on from JAHWFP010078112.1 coordinate 2,615, forward strand.
TATATGCAATTATGATGTCACAGACTCGGTCCTGATATAACCATAGTAAAGAATGCCTATGTTACATCATAGTTAACGGCAGCCATTCATCGCACCAACACAAAAAACACCAAAACACACCAACACATCAAAACATTCGCCAACTTAATCGTACCGAATAATGCTTTGGACGTTAAATGAAAACTTGAACATTGCTACCGAAAGTAGCAATGTTCTAGTTTTCATGTAACCTTCGAACTATTAACTTGGCAATTAACTTGGCGAATGTTTTGGTGTGTTGATATTACTCCTTTGAAGGGTCGAACCATTCGGAACTTGGCGGCCACTTTTACCAGTTTTGGTTTTTGAGAAGATCATAGTTAACAGCAGCCATTCATTTCTCGGATCGCAGTATTGACTCATCTTGTCTACATATGCTTATCGCTTAACGTTGCCATGCAAGAAGGGGAGTTATAAATTAATATTGGATTTGTAGGTTGATAGATCCAAAGATCTGTAATACCTATGGGAGCAATTGATGTGTGCAATTTTATATCAAGAATTGTATTTTGACATCATGCTCTGTCTTTAACTGTTTCGCGTGGTTTTATTTTGAGTGACAGCGTGTCGGTCTGTAATCATTAATCCTATTTGTGAACGCGAGAAAAAGGTGCGCGCGTACTCCAAGGTCGTTCTCTTGCGTGATTCAAAGAGCTTCTTTTTTTTTCGCAATCTTGTAAAACGCCCCGAGCTGTCATAATGACTTGGATTTCAGCCAAGTGAGTTCACGGGCTCCATTACTGTTTAGGATTAAATGTAAAGAAGTCGGAGTTGTTTGTTTCTCGTTTAAATTACCACCAAAACATTTTTGTGAACTCATACACCAAAACAATAAACGAGCTCCCCTGCATCACAATACAAAAACCGCTGAGATGTGGGCGGGTTTGAAATGTGACCTCGAGACACGTGACACGCTGACTGGATGCTACCGTTTTATATCGTGTATATAGAGCAGTGACACGACGTAGTATTATTGTATATAACTCTATGCTGGAGCCTTAACGGGTTAGCTACAAGGGGCACTGCAGAGAGAAACAGAAGGGCTTCATACTGAAGCCGATGCTGTGAAGAGTGATTTCTTAGACCTAAAACGCGCGATTTTTGTTGTTGGAGAAAACAACGTTATTTTAAGCCTAAGAAATCCGCTCTTCCGTTGTTTTTCCCTCCATTTTTACGTAGTGCACCTTGTAGTTATGCCCTCCAAAACCCATACTGGTGCCAATATGGCGGCAAATGTCACTGCCCTGTTGCGTGTTGTCTGTTGTAAATTTTGATTTTAACATACAATTTTGTCACTACTGACTCAGACGAGTAAATTTTAACAGGGACAAAGAAAGTAACAATATCCGATTGATTTTTGTTCTGAGTAAGGATATGCCAGCTGATGCACTAACGAAGAATCTTGGTTAAATAGTATCAAGACTAGAGAAGTACGTGAAAAAGAATTGTCACTATGTTAGCTCTTTTTGGAGTACGAATGTTTTGATATGGGTGGTAGGAATATTTAATGTTTCGGTAGCGTGTGTTGTGATATGGCAACGAAATTCTGCGTTTTTTTTTACCATTTGATAACATAATGAAGTAAGTAATATTTATGTTAACATTGTACTGTTGGAAATGAAAATTTGGGGATATTTGGTTATGACATAACAAAGGGATTGTTGTGGTCTGCTTCCTCTCTGCTGTCATGGAATGTGTAGCGTAAGTTAGGTTAAAGCAACATACCGATTGCCTTAAAACCTTCCGCCTGCCTTAATATAACAGCTACGCGTTATTATCATAATTTCATGATATGAAATTATGATAATAACGCGTAGCTGTTATAAGGCAGGCAGAAGGTTATAAGGCAAGCGGTATGTTGCTTTAACCTAACTAATTATTATCATATTATCACAGTAATTTATCATAGTCAAGGTCAACTGAGACAGTAGCTTCGTTCCCCGCAGCAAAAAACGAAGCTACTATCAAAGTTGGCATTGTGCCTAATAGCCAAGCCAGCATGAACGCATTACTTGTGTCGTCACAAACCGTAATGATTCTTCTATTTTAAAATCACAATCTACAATTTTCTAGGCTAGTGTCTTATAATTTTGCTTCGTCGATCTATTGGAATAACTAATTTTAATTTTTACCGCGTTAGTTTTTTTTAGATTTTTGATCTCATGGTAATTATTAGAAATTTAGTACATGTACACACAGAGATGAAACGTCATGATTATGTATAAGCGCGCAATGCATCATATACTTACGGGTCGTTCTTAAATATAGTTAACAATATTCAGCAGAAAATCTCCTAAACGCCACATTTTAAAACGGTTATTTAGCAAGGGAAAGACTAACGGTAAGTAAACAGACTTTCGGGGCTGTACTTGATGCGGTGGATCGAGAAAAATGGCGCTGGGAGGTATATCCCTTTAAGGTAATAGGGTGAGTGTATGGCTTCAATGGCCTTTAGAACTAAAAAAAAATCATCATGAACCTGAACCTCTCTGCTGTAGCTCCCAGAATAAAGCACTCATTCACCCTCTTCCTCTCGTCGTCGTGGGGCAGATAACCCAGTTTGGGTTCGTGCTCCCTAAACGCAAAACATGGAAAGCTACGGCGATGATTGGCCACGTGGGATCTGAAGCGACGTTGCCAATCTGGAATTGAAATAAAACTTGTCCAAAGACTCCCCACGATCTGTCCATGGGTGCATCATTCTTTGCAGGCACCCACGTCAAATTTTTTTTTTAATTAAAATATTTTTTAAATTGATTGAATGATTTTAAATATATTTTTAATTTTAAAAACAATGTATTTAAATAAAAAAAATTAAATGTTAAGAATTTTTTTTCCCAAGTGGAGCAGTGACTAGCCCCTAGTAGAGTGTTAGGGAAGTAGACAACGAGTGAAAAAAAACCGAGAAGCCTCATACATTTTGCGTATTGTTTGAATGTATCCACAGAACCAGTATATAAAATACGACTACTATCAGAGGCCTACACAATCACGGTCAACCATGCAAAAGCCATGAACACAGTAAAAAAAAAAAAATTGTCCAGTACATCAAAGGTGAAAAAAACTCTATAATGATTTAAACGTCAATATCATTTAATAACATCACAACACGTCATTGACGTCACTTTCCAACATGGCCACCACCGTATAAGGTGATAAGGGCTGGTTGGTCCCTCCGTGTTTTTTTATGTTTTTTTTTTTTCCCCTCTCTTTTGTAAGTACATCGTACGTTACCCTTTAGTGAATATACGTTCTACATCATACTCATCTACGGCAAATATTAACTAAAATAGACACGGGATGCTTTCAGAGTCGTTTTTGCGTCAGTTTACTTTTGTTGTATATCAAGTTCTAAATAATTTCCAAGAATAATGGATTTGGGGTAATTAATCCGAAAGTGATCAAAGGTAACTAAAGTACCGTACAACTAAAAGAACTGACACGTAACACGGCCCTTAAAATCTCCCACATTCCGTCTGATTAATGAGGTCTGAGTAATTTTGATATTTGGACAGTCAAAATCAAAATCCCCTTGTCCATGCAATGTAGAGATCAGTCATCCGACGCCAACAACATTACTATCCGTTAGTTGCGCTCGGCGAATCTCATATTGTAGTTATCTGCTATTTTACCCCAATTGACCTTGCCTGCCGGATTTCTCCCTCAGTTTGCATTTTCCTCCAAGCAACTCACTGTTGCGCACTTTAGATGCATAATAATTGTGTATAGTCTTATTGTATCATGTGTTACCGAACAACAACAATGTGAAATTGAATGATTTTTGTAAGCAAGCATTGTAAATTCGAAGGTTGCCAGGCCAACTTATGTAACAGCTTAGCTTCAGTGGGGTCTCTTCCGAGCTTTTTGCGTATTGCTTTTGCATTGGCTGTTGAATTTGCTGGTGCCACTGACGTCACAATGCAGCACGACAGCTTACGCACATGCGCACAAGATAAACCAGACCGGAGCCAATGACGTTACACGAAATATTGGCGATAAAACGACTTAATGAGCTCGGGAAGCACCAACCTGCCTGTATACTATTGTTCCACTCGACCTTAGTCTCTTAGGCAACAATTACCTTCCCTCCCAAGCCTCACTCCGTTCCATGCCGTGACCAACGTAAGCCAACTTTTGAAGCAATGATTAAAAATTGCTCCCTGATTGGGCAATGACTCACGAGAACGTAAAAACACAAGTCTGATTTAAATTTTCAGCACAGATATTTGGTGTATTCTTCACCTGTAAAACGTATAATACAATGAGTATGATGTAGAATGCTTATTCACTAAAGGGTAACGTACGACTTAATTACAAAATAGAGTAAATAAAAAACAAAAAAACACGGAGGGACCAGCCCGTACCACCTTATCTGGTGGTGGCCATATTGGAAAGTGACGTGAATGACGTCAATTATTAAATGATATTGACGTGTAAATCGTTAGAGTTTTTTCCACCTTTGATGTACTGGACAATTTTTTTTACTATGTTTGTAGAGAACTAGTGGATAAAATACGACTACTATCAGAGGCCTACACAATCGCGGTCAACCATGCAAAAGTCATAACCATAGTAAAAAAAAATTTTCCAGTACATCAAAGGTGGAAAAAACTCTATGATGATTTACACGTCAATATCATTTAATAACATCACACGTCATTGACGTCACTTTCCAACATGACCACCACCGTATAAGGTGGTAAGAGGTGGTCCCACCGGGTTTTTTTATGTGTTTTTTTTTTTACTCTCTTTTGTAAGTAAATCGTACGTTACCCTTTAGTGAATATGCATTCTACATCATACTCATTAACTTATACGTTTTCAAGGTAAACAAACAAACAAATATCAGTGCTGAAAATTAAAATCATACCGTGTTTTTTATGTTGTCGTGAGTTATTGTCCAGTCAGGGGAGCAACTTTTATCATTGGCTCACCCACTCACAAAGTCAAATATCCGTCAACTTTTGAACTATAACTAGGAATAACTATAAATAACTTATCCTCCCTTTTCCCCAAACTGTCTCCATTTAAACCATCGCGCTAATCATCCCCATTACATTTTATAATTAATAAGCAGAAATATGTCGAAGGCAGACGAGCTAGACCATCAATATTAATACTGGACCAATAAACATCTAACGGCTAACGACCAAGTACTGTTTCACGGATTACTTAATCACTTTGGCTGAGCCATCCAACATGCATCTTCGCTTAGACATCCACGTCACGGCAGTAATTTTATTGATTTTCGAACTTTAATTCACGAATAGGGCGTGAATAATTAGAAATGAATCGTGGGTACAGACAGACAGACGAATGAGAAGTCCTTTGATCTGCTTTGCACTGCACATTATCATGATTAGAAAAGTTAACTATTTATATAGTATCCGCGGCCTATCTTGAGTTCGCCCTAGAACAAACACAGATAATGGATTGTACGTTTTTGGTAGCAGATTGCCTTGTTGATATCCAAGATGGTTACAAAAACAATGGCGGCCGTCGATTAAAGCCGCCCCCTCCAGGAAGACGTAGCCGCTCATAAAATATCTGCAGGACTCAAGATACGCCGCGCACACAACAGCATCTTATTTCTTACAGTCCTACATGGAGCTCTCTGGTAGTTTTCAGGGTTCGCTTTATGCGTCAGGCGTTTTAAGGTGGAATCCCACCACCTTTTCAGTTTCGATTTCGTAATCGAAAAACTGGAGGGAGTTGATATGGCGACGTCTCAACAGAGCATGCGCGAGACCTTTCCTTTTTCCTTTCCGATCCGAAAGTTGACTCCAACCTGGTTAGCTTTTTCCGAAATTGGCAGAAACGAAAGCATATCGGAAAGCCAGTCACAGCGTGCAGTTGCTTCCACGTGACAAGCTACTGAGGTCGATCGCCAGCCCAACAAAGATGGATGCATGTTAAAGGGCAACTATACATCCATTTTGACAGGCATGCTTTACTTTTGGATCACTTACACAATAACTAAACACAAGAACTGCGGTAAGAATACGTTACGTACGTCCGATACAACAATTTAATTATTGCATCACCCAAACACGATATGGAGACCGCCATTGTTGTGCTGGAACGCGCAGAAATTAATACCGACAGATGTCACTTTTCGATTTCGACTCGCAGACGATTGAGATAGCTCTATTGGCTGTAAGAGCTTAAGTGTCCGCCAGCCTTATCTGGCCGACAGTTGTAGTGGCCAGCTAAGGCCGTCAGACGCTCGAGCTCTCACAGCCAATAGAGCTATCTCAATCGGCTGCGAGTCGAAATCGAAGAGTGACATGAGTCGGCATTAATTTCTGCGCGTTCCAGCAAAACAATGACGGTCTCCATGTCGTGTTTTGGTGATGCAATAATTAAATTGTTATATCGGACGTACGTAACGTATTCTTACCGCAGTTCTTGTGTTTAGTTATTGTGTAAATGATCCAAAAGTAAAGCATGCATGTCAAAATGGATGCAATTGCCCTTTAAACGACTGATATTTTAGTTGAGAAACACGAGGAGGTTAACTAGCTTATCAGCTTAGAACAACCGATTGTGCAAAATGGTCATTTTTTCCCGAAAAAGGCAAGAGCAATGTCCTTTCCTGCTTCCCTGCTGTGCACACCGATGGAGGGGGAAGCACTTCTTCCCCTCGATCCCCTATCGACGTCCTTCGACATGGCATTACCACGGTTTCTCCAGCATCACCAGGCATGGGCATCCTTCCACCTTCCCTAAACATTGGCCAGGAGGTTTCCTGGTAGTAGTAAAGTTATTCTTATGTTACGGGCGTCACAGCTTTTGTTGCGAGTTTAATTCCGGATTTCAACGTTGGAATTGTACCGCCCCAGCAAGGTTACGCTGATGATGTCATTTGTGAAATCTGCCAAGCCCGAAGTCCACATGATGTCAAATTGTAATGTGCCATTGTCACTCCAAAATTATTACTCATTGTTAGTTGAAATAATACTATTTCATCAATTGTTGTAACAATACATAGCTATGATTTGTCTGTACATAATGCTTGACATCAATTGTAACGGCTCGAGCTCGCTTGGACTTCCGCCGGGTGCTCCCAACAATTAGGTATTAACCTAAAATTACATCCGCCACCAACTCTCCAACTCCCCGCATCCAAAAGTAATTTCGGCCCTATAATTAGAATTTTTCCCAATTCCCCCAATCCCCGAACTTAAATTCAAACCAGACCAACCCTGTTGCTAGTTCAGCACTGCAACCCCGTAGCTACTTAATTTAGCAGTCAACGTATGAAATAGCCCGAAACTAACTAATCCAAATTTTCCCAAGTAAGCCTAATGCCGTTGACATTCCATTTAAGGCCCTAAGCCAAGGTTAGTGTCGCCCTTGAATTTCAGGCGAGCCTGAGCACACGATCGCTCATATGTAACATTAAACTAACACCAAAACTGAACCACGACTACCAGCTTTGTTCCATCTGTTAAGGTTAATTTGGAATTCCCGCAACGCCTTCACAAGCACCACGGCACATTTCAAGCAAGTCCCTTAACTGTGGGGTTGGCATTGGGGAAGCTTCCACACATACTAAAAACCCCTACACTTTTTACACTACAGTTTGTTCCACATTATGTTTTCAGAAAACTGACTATATGATGCCACGTTTCCTTGCACCATGAATGCAAAAACTTGTGAATATCACACTTGTAGAGTCTACACAGTTACTGTTACAGTCTATGTGTGGGATATTTACATGTTTTTTGTAGTCGGAGCGGCAGGAAATGTGGCGTCATACAGTCAGTTTCTGAAAGCATAATGTGGAACAAAGTATAGAAAATATGGGTCGCCTTCGTGATATTTATAACAGTGTATCAAAGATTGGTTGCTTTTCTTTTTGTACTTATTGACTCTCATGCAATTTAAGTAAGAAAGACTAGCTAAAAGTTGCCCCTGGTTTTCATTTGATTTTTTTTCTCTCCAGTCAACTTAACAGCTTGTTCGGCTTCAATGCGTAGTACATTTCATTCCAGTCTTCTTAAGAATTCATTCAGCTTTATTGTATTTCCATCTGTAAGAATTCCTCTCCAGAAATTTCTTCCGTTTGCGACGACCACCCTCGGTGCGGGGGAGTAAAGACGAGTGTTTCTTTCTATTCTCTCTTGCCACCCACGCGTTCTGCGATCGATCCTCCAAGCAAGTCCCGTGGGTGGAAAAAGAAATGCTAGGTCTTCGTTCGTCTCAACGCCTCCAGCGACAATATAGTAACCTCGTCTTTAAGAATCTTTCAAAGCCCGCATCGCCTCTCTCTGAAGCTTTTTAAAGCGGGGTGTTCGATCGTTACAATCTATCGTGACGTCACCTCTTTTAAAGGCTGGCAGTCTAAACTATACATAGACACCGTGTAAAAAAAAAAAAAAAAAGCACTTTCGGTCACATTAGGATATTTTTCAAGGCACTAGTTGGATGGAGACTATGTGGTAGGGTGGAGTGTAAAAACCTTTTTTTGGAATTCCTCATTGGCAGGTTGTAGAAAAGTTACTCTTCGGCATCACTACCACACACACAAAAAAAAAATTCATCACTCTGGGGTAATAGTGCCACAAGGACCTTCTAGTTTATTATTGTTATGTTTTGTTCCCTTGAACGGGAGTTCAAATTATAGTTCGTTTCGTTCGAGTGAACTGTAATCCGTTTTTTTTTGTATGTGTGCCTTCATGACTGTGAGGTTCATATACAGAAACCAGCAATAATGATGGTTTTTTTTATTTATTTTTTTTATCTAAACGGTGAAGCCATTTTTGGTTCAGCTAATTCTTTGGCTTTCTTCGCTTCCGTTTTATTGTCAAAGCAGGTACAGTCTGGTTTATCATGTTTTTTTTGTCCATTCCCCACCCAATTTTATTAGTTGTAGTGGCCAGCTAAGGCCGTCAGACGCTCGAGCTCTCACAGCCAATAGAGCTATCTCAATCGGCTGCGAGTCGAAATCGAAGAGTGACATCAGTCGGCATTAATTTCTGCACGTTCCAGCAAAACAATGGCGGTCTCCATGTCGTGTTTTGGTGATGCAATAATTAAACTGTTGTATCGGACGTACGTAACGTATTCTTACCACAATTCTTGTGTTCAGTTATTGTGTAAATGATCCAAAAGTAAAGCATGCATGTCAAAATGGATGTATTTGCCCTTTAACGCTTGTTTTGGTTTGCACTTGTTGCAAACACTTGGGATGATTGCTCTAAGATGCTAATGAATGCATCTAGCACTACACCAAAACGAGTAGAAGAGACGCATCCAGTATTATGAAGCACTGCAAATTGCAGAAGGCAAACGAAACAGCCATTCAAAATGTAGCTATATAGGCCGAGAAAAATAAACTCACTGTTTCCTGCAACATTGTCAACATTGTCATTGTGAATGAATAAATAATGATGACGTCGCATCTTTAGGAACAGATGTTTAACAGCTTCTAATGCTTTTGTGGTATTTATTTCATTAGTTACGCTGTAAAATCAACAATTTCCCATGCAGTACAATTAAATTTACGTGAGTTTTGGCAACGCCAGGTGCACCGCACTCTAAAGAGAACAACCCTAGTATACTGCTGGCACTCACATGATAAGTAATCAATGCCATGAAAAAACAATTCAAATTTTGTATTCTGTTTGATGTGGTAATCTAATTAATGCCAACTGCCTTTACGTGGCGTCTTCGAAAATTCTAAAACCAGAGCGCAAACCAATGAAATAGACATGAACGTGTGGCATGTAACGTAATAAACAGATTAGTTACACATCAGATGCAGTAACTATCAAATTTTTACTGCGAAGCCCATTTGCAAAGTCGGACAACAGGCAGATAGATTTTCACCAGCTCGCTTCCACACCGCCGTTACTGACATGGCCCATTCGTCCATGGACCACTACCACGTCGTCCACCACGTATCAGTAAAGACGGTAAGGCAATAATTTGGTGACGAACTGGTTCGGCAGTTCGAATACAGGTGACGTCATTCGAATGAAACGTAAGTGCGTACAGTACTACGTTGTAAGCGTGTACGGGAAGACGATCACGAGGCTCGTCAAAATACTCAGCACTTTGATCTCAATCAAATTTCAAAATTCTACACATTCATTCAATTGCTAGCGACCATTTCCTCAGTTTCAGTCTCCTCATTTTTAGTCCCCTTCCTGTCAGTCTTTCACAATTTCTTACACGTGCAAAACAGAGCTGAACCACCAGTAAGCTTTGTCTTTCGGTTTCATGGCAACTACCAAAGGCATGGCAGCGGATTTAGAATGATCACAACTGTTGTAGACGTCATCCAGGCAGCTCACCCTCTTTTGAACCTCATTTTCAGCACTTTAAAAGGACATTCCTCCCAGCGCCCTTTTTCTCGATCCTCCACATCAAGTTCGGCCCCAAAGGTCTATTTCCTTACCGTTAGTCAATCCCTTGGTAAAAATCCGTTTTAAAATGTGGCGTCTAGGAGATTTTCTGTTGAATAATTGTTAACTATATTTACTGCGTCTCGCAGTTTATGATGCTTTGCGCGCTTACAATAACCATGACGTTTCATCTCTGTGTGTGCTTGTACTAATTTTCTAATAATTACCATGAGATCAAAAATCTATAATACTAAAGCGGTAAAAATTAAAATTAATTATTCCAATAGACTGCCGAAGCAAAATTATAAGACACTAGATTAGAAAATTATAAATTGTGATGTTAAACTGCGAGAATCATTCCGGTTTGTGACGACACGATTAATGCGTTCATGCTGGTTCGTCGATTATGCGCAACGCCAATTGAAACAGTAACTGCGTTCTTTGCTGCGAGGAACGCAGCTACTATCTCAGTTGACATTTGCGATGCTATATGCGCGGATGGCGATCAGCGGGTGACTGTTATAAGGCAGGCGGAATGTTATAAGGCAGGCCGGGTGTCCCTTTAATTTGAATTTAACCCTGAACTTGCGCAATTCCCTGATGATCCGAAAACATGCCTTCGACAGTCAGGCGAGCACTCAACATCAAAGAACAAATACTGAACAGTAAAAAGATTCCTGTTTCTTTCGTCGCGGTGCGAACACGAAGCTGCGTCCAGCGAGAAAAGCTCGTACCAAGGAGACGACTTCAATGAAGAAATAAATTTAGAAAGTATCAGAAATATATTATACAATAGTCTAATTAGCACCACGAAACAAATCCATTTAAAACTATTAATTCTATGTTTACGAGTCAAAATATTTGGAAATGGGCACTTATTAAGCCTGCAGTCGTTATTGAAAACAGACATAAAAATACATTAAATAGCTGTTGGTTCCCTATATTTACAGTATTTTTCCCCCCACTGGTTGCAGTGGTTGAGGACAGAAGTAATTCGGGAGAAGCCAACATTCGGGGGGCTGTCCCGTGGCTTTTTGAGGTGGTCGCAGGGTTTTTATGTTTGACGTTGGCTTTAAGCAATATTATGGTATCCGAAGAAAGCTTGTTCGTGCTCCTTAGCTGATTTGAGCTCGGTTTATTTTATCCTTACTGTAAACATCAACAAGTTCGTATTTGTTTCCTGATTTGATAGTGGTCTAAATTAAGACCGAAATCATGGTTTGCAGTGGTCTTTTATCATTGTGCACTTGGCTACTGTTTTTTTCAATTATTTTAAAGTGCATTTTTCTGTTTCTTTTTTTTTTCTTTGCTGGTTGAATAAAATTTCCAGTTTGTCTTCATTGTGTTTCGATGCTGAGCCCATTCCCCGCATTCCGGATTATTTACTGCAAAATCAATCGCTCTCTCTTTCCACGAATTCGCGTTCAATGTTTGTGACTCTAGGGGAATAACTGTCCGCGGAATACGCGTGTATCAAACGAGCTTGTTTCATTGATTTTTTCTATTGTTGTGTAGTCCATGCGGAAAGAAGCCGTGTCTATAATAAATTGGTTTGTTCTCTTCTTTTGGGTGTCAGTAAGTGCTCGGGCGTCTAGTTTTGTTGCCGAGAATTTCTGTTGTCTCCCGGACAACCCCTCGAATCTTACGAAAGCAAAAGGTTACAACGCTGACAGGTTAATTTTCTTTGCAAATGCGCCCTGGTTTGAGTGTGACACGCTAAGAAACTGGTAGAAAAAAAAAACATGTGTGAAAAATTGGGGCAGGATGCCACCGTAAAACGCAAAAAAAGTCATTTGAGAAACTACTACAGAAAATCATAAAGGCGCTAAAAATTAATTAAATGGTTCTCAGGAGTGGTGCTGAAAAAATTGACGCGAGCGCGGGCTGTGTTTTTTTTTTACGTTTTATATTCGTGATTTTTCAGATGCAGACGATGGCTTTTTTTTTTTTTCCAAACAAAACGAAATAAGTAGGTTAACATTTTGCTGTGGAGCACAATGTCTATGTTTTAATACCAGGATCGGCGTGCAACAGTTGCATGTTCGATATATAAAAGTCATGCTTTAGAGCTAAGTTTTTAGGTGTGACATGCCTGAGAACGACCCTAAAGACTCGCTTCAAGGCGATTAGATGAATGGAGCAGAGACCTGATGTGGTCATCGGCTCCAGGAAATGTTTGGTGAAAGTGCTGATCCGTATATCGGAACTGTTTTTAGACAATATCATAAAAAACGTTTCCTGTGCTTAGAAAAAAAAAACCCATGCGTGCGCTCCTGAACAAAATTTAATTAAATTTTAGCGGCCTAACGTGCAGACAGTGAGCGTTAAAGACTGGCCTTGTGAGAATACGATATACACTAAGAAACATCAAGATACTCTTAAAGAATTACGTAGTCCATTACCCAACATTATTGCATTCCTTCATTACAACCTATTTCTTCACGAGCACCAGTCTTCACCAAACTCACTGACGTGCTTTAAACTATACCTACGCCTTAGTTGCACCGTGGCACCAGTAAAAACTTTCTTTTCCATTTGTGTTTATTTAACCAAAAAACAATTTTCCCGCCTTACATTATTTCCTCCACTTTTGTCTCAGTGGAAAACACGATTTAAGGTAATTCTAATAATAATAAAATAATACTTTATCCAGAAGCTTAGGAGCCTTTTCTACTTTATTTTTGCGTTTGTTGTTGTTGTTGTTGCCGTTTTTGTTGTTGTTGTTTTGTTTTAGGCAGTTTGAGCTGTGCTCTTGCCATTACAATTTATAATAAAAATAATAATAATAGCAGAATCTAAATAATGATTTATAACATATTGTTAATGCTTAAGGCAAAATTTTACCCAAATCCTCACCAAAATTGAACGCCGATTTTATTTGGTGGGAGGGACGACATAATTTTCTTACAGCATAAACCACGGTTTAGCTTCCAACTACTAACTACAACTACATGATTTTTAAGTAAAATATTGCAAAGCAAAAAACTGATGTTCAATACTGACATCCGTAAGTGTAATAAATTGCATGTACAGGCCAGTAAAAAAAAATCTTAGTAATTTCGATAATTAGTATACACGCATAGAGTTTTGAAATTGGTTTTGAAATGTCTTGAAAACGGTTTCGTCCAGTTCTGACAAGTTCTAACCAGTTCTGACACGGATTTAAAAAATAAAACGCCCTTCTGTTTAGTAATAAGTGTAAAAACCAAATAAAAGTGTATACAGGCAACAAGAAAATGCGGTATTCTGATGCCTATAGATCGGTGTCGTTCTCAAGCATGCTAGAGTTAAAATCTGCGAAGAATGATCAAAACATGTCAAAGCATAAACAAAAGAAGTTAAAAGAGCTAGAAAATCTAAATTTAGGTTACCACAGACAAGTAAAAGAAACGACCGGTAAACGAAAAAAAAAAGAAGAGCGAAGCTGTTGCACCGCAGTCGGAACTGCGAGTGACAGCAAAAAAAAAAAAAAAAAAAATAAAAAAAAAAAAAAAAAAACGGAATGAAGTTAAGGAGAAAGGTCTGTCTTTCGTTGTTGAGCCACTATGGCTGCAGTCACTGCTTCAACATTGGTGCAATGGCTTTTTTTTTTATATCTACTTTACCTATCGTTATCTTGGGGGCGTCGGACGAAACGTCTAACCGGAAAATTGTCTAATGGGATAATTGCGTAATATCTGCATAAGTAAAAAATCTGGAAAATCGCCTAAACGGAATATCGTTTAATGTAAAATCATCTAAACGGAATATCGTATAATGGATAATCGTATAATGGATAATCGTCTAACTGCGGTTTCTGATGTTACATGTATATCCGCAGCGAGCGCGGTAGCGTGAGCGAGGCAGGGACATTAGACGATTTTCCATTATACTAATTTCCTATTAGACGATTTTCCATTATACGAATTTCCAGTTAGACAATTTTCCATTATACAAATTTCCAGTTAGACGATTTTCCATTATACGAATTTCCTGTTAGACGACTTTCCGTTATACTGTTATACGGTATAGTTCTTCCAATTATGTCATTTTTCAGTTAGACGATTATCCCTCGCCCCGTTGTATAGCTTGCAAGTGGTGGCAGAAATTTGCAAGTACATAACTTTATTTTTTTATTTATTTGTGGGTTGGCATGCTCTGCGATGCGCTGCGTAGTTTAGCCGTTGCTTGAGAACGACATGGTGTTAAAACATCATTCTTTATTACAACCTTGTTGCATTATTTAAGTTTATTACTGGTAAGGATACGGTAGCGTGGTGGAAGACCTCTGCTTTTTCGCTTCCTGATAAACCTAACCCCTTCTTCCACTACAGATCCTCTGCTTTTCCCACGCATGATGCAAGCCCAGCACCACAGAGCTGTACTGCAAATCAATTGTTTTATTTTTTGCGTTCCAGGAATCTGTACCAGGAATCGTCCCTGGATGTCGATTATCTACCGATTGCTTCTTCTCTACGAAAAAATTATCGAGTTCACGAGGACATCACATGATGTTGAAATATTGGTAGATCCTTCCTACCTACATTTAACGCCTATGCACCAATTTGGTCTTGGTATTACATTCTTCAAATTTCGTATTTCTTTCATAATATTCGTCTTTTATTCCCAAAAAAGATTTAAAAAAAGGAAAATTGCTTTAAATTTAAAGAAGACCTCACCTATTTCTTTCACACCCATTTTCCCTTCATTTTATTCATTCCTTTACACCCGAAAACAAAAAAAAAACCAAACAAGCATGGAAATTTAAAGACTACCCGATCAGTCACATTCAATATCCCATATTTTCTCCATAATATTCATCCTTTTTCCCTGAAAACGAAAGCAACTAAACAAGCATGGAAATTTAAAGAATACCCGATTAGTCGCGTTCAAAATCCCATCTTTTCTCCATACTATTCATCCTTTTTGCTTGAAAACGAAAGCAACTAAACAAGCATGGAAATTTAAAGAATACCCGATCAGTCATATCCTTCAAAATCCTATCTTTTCTCCATAATATTCATCCTTTTTCCTTGAAAACGAAAGCAACTAAACAAGCATGGAAATTTAAAGAATACCCGATCAGTCATATCCTTCAAAATCCTATCTTTTCTCCATAATATTCATTCTTTTTCCCCGAAAATCAAAGGAACCAAACAAGCATGGAAATTTAAAGAATACTCAATCAATCACATTCAAAATCCCATCTTTTCTCCATAATATTCACCCTTTTTCCCTGAAAATGAAAGAAACTAAACAAGTATGGCAATTTAAAGTACATAAACCCGTTCAGTTGTATCCTTTAAAATCCCATCTTTTTTCCATAATATTCATCCCTTTTCACCCGAAAGCGAAAGAACCCAATCAAGCATAGAAATTTAAAAAATACGGTACTCGCTCAGTTACATCCTTCAAAATTCCATCTTTTCTCCGTAATATTCATCCCTTTTCACCCGAAAACGAAAGAACCCCAAAACAAGCATGGAATTTTAAAGAATACCCGCTCAGTTACAACCTTAAAAATTCCATCTTTTCTCCATAATATTTATCCCTCTTCGCCCGAAAATGAAAGAACCCAAAAAGGCATGTAACTTTAAAGAATACCCACTCAGTCAAATCTTTCAAAATCCCAACTTTTTTCCCGTTATGTTCATCCTTTTTTCCCGAAAATTAATGGAACCAACAAGCATGAAAACAAGGATGTCCATTCAGCTACAGCCTTCAAACCCTGTCTTTCTCTGGCAATATTCATCCATCTTCACCCGAAAACGAAAGAAACATACAAGCGTGGAAATTTCCAGAATATCCGCTCAGCTAAGGCATCAAATCCAGTCATCTACATAAGACCGTAGAAATAAAGAACAGTGTGAATGATATTTTTAAGAACCGTTAATAAGACCTGTGTAAATGATAACAAAACAGTAATGAGACATTATTGGCGATATATTTTTTGCTTCTGCTAGACAAAAAAAAATACGCTGATTGAGTGAGCGAAGCGAATGAGTGTCTCCAAGAAAGCGACATTATTTGACAGCGAAAAATTGTTTCATGCAGCGATGCTTGAGTGCACCAATTTGTAAAACATTGCATCCTGTGATCTGAGTCAGAGGATGCGCTGACTGAGTGAGCGAAGCGAACGAAATCAGCTTTTATCAGCCAGTATGTGCAAAAATGTGATTGAAGAATCTTTAATTAGGTGAGATGTGGACATACACATGAGCGACCAAACCGTACCAGTATTGCATACGGTACGTCCAACACCAGTCGCACGTAGGCACAAGCTGCCTCTAGATTCTCTATAATATTAATTCTTTTTCACCAGCAATGAAAGGAAACAAACAAGTATGAAAATTTCAAGAATATCACCACAGCAACATCCTTCAAACCCCGTCTTTTCCCTATCAATACTTTTCGATTTTCAGCGAAAAAAAAAAAAACAGAAAAAAAAAACAAGAAGCTTGGGAATTTCAAGAACACTTTCGCAGTTATCTCTTTTAAATCCTGTCATTTTTCCATAATATTACTCCCTTTTCACCACGGATAATGAAAGCAGCCATACATGCACGGAAATTAAGAGAATAGCTTTCAAACTCCTATTTTTTTCCATCAATCAATATTCATCGATTTTTCAGCCAAAAAAAGTGAAAAAACAAAACCTTTCAAATTTTAAGAATACTTTCCCAGCTATCTCTTTCAAATATCGTCTTTCCTTCATAATGTTCATCCCATTTTCCCCGAAATGCAAAGGAAGAAATAAAAAAATCCTGGAAATTTCGAAAAGCCCTTTCCAGTTTCCGTTATAGAAGCAAATTAAACCAATTCAGCATGCAAAACCGAATAAGGAACCTAACAATGGCCGTTGTTGTTGTTGCCATGGCAACTAAACAACGTCAATTTACAAACCGGAAGTAATGGTCAGAGGCCGGATGGCCGTAAAACATGTCGGTAATAGTGCCATATTGCCCTTTGGTCTTCTGGTTCGATCAGCCGTGCACAGATAAACAGGATTTTAGTGCTTGTGTAGGCTTACGCTAAAGGGTCATTTGAACGTAGTGGCCGTTCTCTTCCTCCGCCCCTTAACGTAAAAGTTACTAGAAACCAGTACGTATATAAAGTTCCATAGGAATGAGGATTCAGCAGCTCTGAGTTAGCTTACCTTAGAATTTAAAGGTGCGTATTCGCCGAATGACCGACTGCAGCAGCGTCGTACCATTATTCAGTCCTTGATTTCAACAAGCGAAGGAATGTGCTAAGAAATTTCTATTTACACAACAAACTACCGGCTTGTCTCCTTAATTATTGAGTGTAACGTTGGTGCGTCCACGTGCACCAGGGATCAAGCGGTCAAGGTCAAGGATATCACTGTCACTAGATGGTGCCCATCTACCGGTTCAAAAGCTACGTTTCAAAACGGTAGATATGTAGAAAAAAGTGCCCGTGATTACGTTAGGCTTAACTTTACCTACCGATTGCTCCCAGGTGCATGTGGACGCACCAACTTTACACTCAATAATTAAGGAGGCACGTGGCTTGTTTCCTGCATAAAAATAAGTTTTTTGTGTGTGTTCCTTCGCCTGTTGAAAGTAAGGGCTGGACAAAACTAGATAGCGCTAAATGGCTATAGATGCTGCCGCCTGTCATTTGGTGCCAATCCCCCTTTTAACTGAGAAGTAACCAACTCAGAGGCAGTTTATTGAGGAGTAACCGATGAGTCAGTTTTACTTTAGTATTGAAACCGATTGAGGAGTAACCAACTCTGAGTCACTTTACTTTAGCATTTAATGGATTTAATTTAGCAGGATCGTGATTGTCACAATGTTTTCAATTAAAAAAAAATCGACTGAAATAAAAAATTCCGCCATAACCTCACGGGATCGAGCATCTATAGTGATAGGTAAATTGATACCTTTAACAAATCTTCATAAGGTGAACGCATTTGTATAGTGCACGAATTTGCGAAGTTATGCGTGATTTCCGTCCTATGCATGTTCCTGTAGAAACTAATTCTCTTTTGGGTAAATATTTTTGTAGCTACAGCTATATATTTAAAGTAGTAGGCTATATTTTACTTGGCATTTTTTAAGTCCGACACAATTGTTATAATTGTGTTCACCGTAAATGGAGATTTAATTAAAAACTTATTTACAGTAATAAAAAAGAGTGGGTTGAGAGAATCTCGTGAGCTGTGCCAAAACATGGGAAAACACAGAATAAAAATGCGCAAGAAAAAGCAAATTACAAAAAGCCACATAAGAGAGACAAGGAAATCAGCCGTGGGTGAAAAAAAATCACAGAATTGGTAACAAATTCAAACCAAAAAGAGCACAAATCCGGAATCAAAAGTTCAAAAAGAAAAATTCGGCAGAAGCAAATATGCAATCGAAGGCAATCCACAGCAATAAAAAACACCAAAACTCCATCCAAAAGTCACTCTTGTCCAACCAGTTTCAGTTTTTTATTCAGCATTTTGGGGGGATGACATGCAAACTGAGCGGTAGCATTTTGGGGGATGAGACATAAGCTGGGCGGTAGCCAGTTAAACAGTTTAGCACAAACAAATTTCTAACATTGTTTTCCAAAATGATTATTAACCTTTGGCAAAAGCAGTCGAAATCTAGCATCGCTAAAATTGTCAGGTGTCAGGAGGGTAATGACGTTTTTGCGCGTAAGTATAAAGCTGCAACGTAAGCAAAATTAAATTGAACAGGTAGAATTTCCCATCTTTTAAATAAAGGAACTGAATGCTAAGTTGAGCTAGCAAATGACATAATACGAATCAACTTCTTTTGGAAGGCAGATAGCGGCTTCAAACCAGTAATGTAGGTCAGCCCCCCCCCCCCCCCCCATGTCAATAAATTACACTAATGATGGAGTGTACCAAACTGTAATAGATCAATCGAAGTAATTTAAATGGTAAAATGCCACGTAGTTTAATCAAGACGGGGATGATACTTCGGAGTTTACCACATAGGTGTTCAATATGGGCCATCCCACTTCATTTTCTCATCAAACACAATTCTAAGTTATTTTGCTTTTTGAACTCTAATCATGGAACGTGCCACACCGTGCCGTGCCGAACCAGGCCCATCAACATACTCTATTACTAACATGGAAAGTAAATTAGATTAAGTAGATTAGTTTCCTTAAGAGAATATACTTATACATACGTAGAACAGGAATCACGCATAACTTGGCAAATTCGTGCACTATAAAAATGCATTTACACTTTACGTATTTTTAAAGGTATTAATTTTCTTGAAAAGATAGATCAGTATTAAAGTAAAATATACTGCTTTAAATAAATACACAGATTTCTCTGTAAAAAGTCGGAAATAATCTTCTCGTTGGTGGCCTATTTCCGACTTGGATGCTTTAAATACTACACGAAAGAAAGCAACTTTTTCAGCAAAACTACAGAAAACGACCAAAGCTTTCTTTTCACTAAAGCCCCATGGAATAAATAAACCCCTTAATAGTTCATTCTATGTCTTCTATACAGGTTTACTACTAGACGGACTCTTGGTGTGGTTGTCATTGAGTTAACTCATTCATTCAAATATTACGCATTCGAGATTCGTACAATAATAATAAACTCTTTGCAAATGGCATACATACATAATTTATTCTCCACCGTGCTTTCCCAGCGGGGAACCAGACGTTAAACAAAAGCCTTCAATAATTACTGACACCAAACGCAAAGCCAAACTGCCCACGCCATACAGTCTGAAATTGGGTTTCCAGCTCGGGTATCCGCATGACGACACACGGTACCCGAATTAACAGACGTGCAGAGTTAAAGGGACATTTCCACCAAACGACAGGCTGCAGCACCTGTAGCTATTTACCGCCATCTAGCTCTGTCTAGCCCATACTTTCAACAATCGAAGGAACACACAAATAAATTTCTTTTTACGAAACAAACAAACCACGTGCATTCTTCATTATTGAGTGTAAAGTTGGTGCGTACACGTGCACCAAGGAACAAGCGGTAAAGTTAAGCCTAACGAGCGCTTTTTTTCTACATGTCGACCGTTTTGAAACATGGATTTTGAACCGCGAGCTGGGCGCCATCTAGTGACAGTGGTATCGTTAACCTTGACCGGTTGCTCTCTGGCGCACGTGCACGCACCAACTTTACGTTCTATATAATTAAGGAGGCACGTGGCTTGTTTGTTGCGTAAAAAGACATTTGTTTGCGCATTATCTTCGCTTGTTGAAATCAAGCGCTGCATAGAACTAAATAGTGGTAGACGGCGCTAGATGCTGCAGGCTGTCAGTCAGTGAAGAGGCACCTTCAATATGGCCTTTGGAAATTAGGTGCTCGCCCACCTAACACACTAGCGACGACAGCCCGTCTAAAGGCAATATGAAGCTAGGCTGAAGGCAAATATGGTAACATTTGCATAGGGAATATAGAGCAGTGACACGACGTAGTATTATTGTATATAACTCTATGCTGGAGCCTTAATGTGTTAGCTGCAAGGGGCACTGCAGAGAGAAACAGAAGGGCGTCATACGGAAGCCGATGCTCCAAAGAGTGATTTCTTAGACCTAAACCGCGCGATTTTTTTTGTTGGAGAAAACAACGTTATTTTAAGCCTAAGAAATCCGCTCTTCCGTTGTTTTTCCCTCCATTTTTATGTAGTGCACCTTGTAGTTATGCCCTCCAAAACCCATACTGGTGCCATTATGGCGGCAAATGTCACTGCTTTATTGGCGGGGTTAGGATTCATATCCGAAATGTAAGACATAGGCATCGGCCGATATGACATTTTAGCAATACGATACGACACCGATGAAGGGTAAACCGATCTAACACCGATGCCGATGTCGATACCGATAATAATAATTATAATAAATCACGACTAAAAGTTTAAATTCCGCACAAACGAACTTCATTTTCAGGTTTTGCATGCCTTCCAACTGTTGAGATTATCCAAAATGTTCTGCGCAGCAATAACAGCATTTTTATTCGTATTTTTACTTATGGCTTCAGTACATTCATCTTCTCAGTTAGATTTTTAAGTTGGTCGTTGTAAAACTTGGAGCATTGGAACCATCGCGTGCTACATTTTCATTGCAAACTAATGGCTTTCCTTTTCTCACCTGGTTATTGCTTTTGTCGTGCTTGGTGTCAATTTTGCAGGGAAGGCAGTTGCGTTACTTGGCAAAGCGAATATCTGTATCGGAAGCCTTACAGTGGTCCGATACCGATACGGCAAAAAAACCGATAAATACAGATTATACAGATACCGATATCAATATTGGACTATCCCTACAGTCAATTCAGCAACATAACAGCAGCGTCCTCCATTGCAAAAAGACATTTACTTCCCTACGAAAACCAAACAACAGGGGCTCAAAGGGAGGGGGAGCGGCGATGGGGGTGGGGGATAGTCACACCACACAATGTGGGAATGGAGAGGGGAAAGGGCTACCAGTGAGTAGGTGCATAGGGGGAAATCTGACCATGCATCGGGAGAATGTGCGGAGAGGGGGCCGAGGGGAGGCAGGGAGGAGACAGATTGGGGGCCTCGAAGTTATTTTCATTTCGTGCTACCCATTAAAGTATTTCACTTAGGTACGCGGGAACCGGCTAGACCGGCGTATGTTACGCCGGGGGTACAGCTAGTTATTTTTTAAATTCTCGTTGTTAAAACTTGTTGGAATTGTTGTTTGACTTAGGCAGTTTTGCCTGTAATCGGCTGTCTGTTTGCATCTTTATGCAATTATGAGTGTAATTTGTTTTTTATTCCCTTGATGATGAGCTGGAGTCAGTTAGAAACGTCGGGTAGTGTTTGCCGACTTTGACATGGTCCACTTTGGGCTTCTCTTGTTCAACATACAGCGGGAGAGATGGGCAACCGGTAATCCACTTGCGTAAATCCCCGTTAATACAGCTGGGATACTGGATTAGAGGGTTACCGACGAGATTAGGAAGACTTCTTACCAAGGTGTTAAGAATACTGGCTAAATCATGATGATAAAATGAGACATAAATCGTTGTAAATCATTGAAGCGAAGCGAAGCCAGAGGCCGAGCGGATCACTGTTTATGGAGCCACTCTTATGCGACCATTGTATCTGTATCACGAAATAACCACTGCATCAATTTAAACCATATTTTGTACTTTGACAGCGTTACAACCAGAGGTGGTTTTAAAAAAAGAAAATTTAAAGTCGGACGTGTTGATGAGGAATAATCAAGGTTACAAAATGCACAGGTGGATTGAGCTGCTCACCTATTTGCTCACCAGCACTTGCTCACCGCAGTCAACGCCAGCCAGTGACATGCTACAAAAGCAAATGGACAAAGAAACAAGATGTGATAATAGTAGAAGACACGACTAAACGGATTATATTCCCAATGATCATGATGGAGGAAATTTAATGATGGGAGTCGAGGCCGTCAGACTGTATTCCTGGTAGGTAGTCACCGACGCTAGTATCGGAATCGGTATCGGCCGATATTATCTGTATCAGCATCGAATCGGATTCGCTTACCAAAAATGGGCCAGATCAGCAATTTGGTCTGGTGCAACGGCACGTGGTGAGTGTTTAAAAATTTAGATTTTTGACGGCGTCAACGCCATCCAGCGACGTGCTACGAAA
>JAHWFP010078113.1:0-12083 GCA_023313725.1 Lithobius niger
AATCAATTTGGTCGTTTAGAGGTCCTTAACCCCTGAACAATTAGAAGAGGCTTTATAAAAAGGGCACATCTGCAGAGCAATACCTTCAAAAAGAGCTAAGAACCAGCTTCATCCACCGCATGGAAGAATTTATTTTCGTGATACAAAAAAAAGCGTTACCAGTAGTTAGTAATAAGGCAAATATCAATGTTATTCATGTCGTTTTTCAACGAGAAAACGTTAAGCTGTGTCACTAACAGTGACTATTATGTCGTCAGACGACCAAAGTCTCCTGATCAAACAAGTTTCAGCCTTTTCTGTTGCATTGTTATTTATCCTCAGAAGGCTGAAAACAGCCAAACTGTCTTTGCTGTAAAGACACAACGTGTCTAGTGGTCACTATACTCATATATATATTTTATCTGGATGTTATAGTTTTATCTTGGTGGGCGACACACTAGCGTGTGTCTTGATTAGGCAAATTTCAACATTATTCATGTCGTTTTTTCAACAAGAAAACTTTAAGCTGTGTCACTAACAGTGGCTTTTATGTTGTCAGGCGACCAAAGTCTCCCGATCAAACAAGTTTCAGCCTTTTCTGTCGCATTGTTATTTATCCTCAGATGGCTGAAAACAGCCAAACTACCTTAGCTGTAAAGACAACGTGTCTAGTGGTCGCCATGCTCGTATATACATATTATCTGGATGTTATCGTTTTATCTTGGCGGGCGACACACTAGCACAGTGTTTCTCAAACTCTTTTTTATACGCGACCCCATTTTTCAAAATTTGACCACTGCAGACGGGCCATGATCCACCCATACTGTAATACAAATTTAATGCTTTGTAATTATAGATGGGTTGCACAAAAGTTGACTCATTTTTCTTGTCTGAACAGTATTCTTGTTTTTCTGAGCACAACTACTGTTAAATTTTAAAGTTAACTCATTTGCCACAGCCATCTGCCGGTTACGAACCTTTGTCTTCGGTTCCACTAAATAGTAAATAGAAAAACCCCGATCCACATAGGTAAGAAGAGGCAAATACAACAAGTGCTTCAATGGCACACTGTGACAAATCATTGTACTCTGTTTGTACCAAAGCCCAGAATTCGTACAGTTCCTTTGATTTGAACTGAAGTTTCAATGTTGAGTCTGAAAATAGTTTAATGAGTGAACAGAATTTTCAAATTGAGAAAGCAATATTAAAAAAAAAAATAACACTGTCCGTTTCATTATGTTCGTTTTGTTTTAATTATGCATGTGCTCCAGTCCGGAGATTACACATACTTTCTCCTCCTGCACACAGATGATAGCTTAATCAATAGACTGTCAGCCTCGATATAAACTTGGCTGTACTGTTTGGCTAAAAATGGATCGTTTTTTAAGTCGGTGCCTGACGCTTCAAATTCATCTGAGGTAACAACTTCTCGAATCATTCCTTAACTACAGCTTTTCAGTTACTGGTAATGAGAGCCTATTCACGACCCCAGGATTACTTCTTCACGACCTCACTGGCGTCGCGACCCACAGTTTGAGAAACACTGCGTCTTGATAAAAAAAAAAATAAATGAATGCTGCAACATGTAATGTACACATAGTTGCCGTTTGCAGACCCATTACCCCTAATATACAACGTAGTATAGAAGCTTGGGCTTTATGCACGACACTTTAAAAATAAAAATCTTTTTACAAAAAGGTGTGGGAAAACGACGTCCACGATTCTATGAGTGTAGAGATGAAAAGTTGGTAGTTTTCAATTGATACGGAATCTTGAAGTTCTGTTCAAGTGTTGATATCACTCCTTTGAGGGGCCGAACCATTCGAAACTTAGTGGTCCCTTTCACCAGTTTTGGTTTTTATTAACACTGGCGATAGCCAGTGTTAGTAAGGGTCGACCTAGGATCTCTGTCTTAAACTTTCAATTTTGAGAGCTTAAAACTCCGTCAAAATTAAACATCTTTAAACCAAATCTAGCCTTGAATAGTCAAGGCCTGTCTACGGTACAAAAATTGTGAAATTCAGTCCAGCCAAACCAGGGATACAGAGAAGGGCCAAATAGACAACTTCTTGGTCTTGGTCTTGTTCTGGAGATGTACCTTTCGTCAGTCCTCTATACAGGTCAAACTATTTGTCCTGTAAAGCTGGTATTTAGCTCATTTTACAGGTATTACTCCGTAGATATGTCAAGTGGTTCAGGGGTTACGGAGCTCTAAACGACCAGATTGATTGTTTTACATTGTTTTAAACATTGTTATTATGCAACAATGCCATTTAGCAAACACCAGCTGAAGATTAAAGGTAAGGACATGTAATTTCTGCGATTTTGCCAAATCACAAATTTCGCAACATTTTCTCTAAATGAGTTATGAAATTTATTCTTGATGTGGTAGGTAAGCAGTCACTAACTGTAGCAAAAACACCACATTAATTGTCGCAAAATTCAGTAAATATCGCAAAATGCCACAAATTTCCAAAACAGCGCAAAATTTACCGCAAAAATGGCCTTACTTTTCATGCCAATATATTTGACAACTAGCTAACTGGAACAAAATTCTGGAGCAGTTCTCACTGAAGCATTACTCAGATAAATCTGCATCAAACAATGCTGTAGGCACTAGGCAGCCATAAGTGCGCAGTCGATCATCACCAGCCATGTACGTGGTGCGTATATGTTATAAAAGTAGGCTGTAATTGTGTACTCATTAATGAATTCAGCCACCAAGTCCATCACCGCAAAATTGCACCTTCATCACAATAAAACTTACCGCAAAATCATGCCTAGTATTATCGCGGAAATTACATGTCCTTAATTAAAGGATTTGTTTCTGTTGTTAACAGCTATTTACCAAGCATAAAGGCGGCGCAACAAAACAAACAACAAATTAACTAGGTGTTAAATTTGGCCAGTAAGACGCTGCTAAGCATTAGACCCTTACTACCCGGTGATCATGTTAATGACTTAGTAACTCAATTTTGTTATCTAATTTTGTAAATGTATTTCAAGCCTATTCGGATTGAACGTGTGTATATATGGTTATAGGTTTTTTTTTGTTCTTGGAATATGTTTAAACAACTTCAAGAACACAATTTTCCTGTGAAATTTGGCACACTTCTATTTTCTGTGACTTTTGATCCTTTAAAATTTTTTTTATTATCTTTGTATGAACTTCGTACATTTAAAGCAACTGACAACAACCAATAATGATCTCTACTCAAATACCAAACCAAGACAAACAATGTTCAACCTAAAGCAAAGCAGGAAACACACATCCCACTACCACGAAACTTGCTTAATTAACGAGTTAGTAAGCCAATTTTGTAAATTCAACTTAGTAAATATCATCCCAGCCTATTCAGACAGAAAGGGTGTACTCGCTTATGCTTGTAGCAGGTTGTGTTGCTTGGAATCGCTGCCATGTTACCAAACCCAAAAAAAATGCAAGTCAACCTAAAGCAAAGTTGGAAACCCACACCCCCACTATCATTGGATCATCACGTGAATCTTTATAGGACGATCTCAGACAGCTGTTCCTCAAAAACCGGATAGTAAGGGTCTAATGCTTAGCAGCGTCTTACTGGCCAAATTTGACACCTAGACCCTTACAGCCAAAGCTTGTCCGTGTTCCTTACAGGTTTTAACTTTTAGACCCTTATTTTTAACGATACGTTATTGTTTATTAATATGATTAATAATCAGTGTTTCGTGTCAATTTAAAGTAACATTAATTCCAGTTTACTGCACGACATAAAAACGTACACGGTTTACAAACAAAAAAGTCAAGTGTGCTGTTAATAAATGGTTATATGATTAAAGTTTCACTTCACCTGTTAAACTGTACACGGATAAAATCTGATTTTTAATTGAAATAAGCAAATGTAAAATTCAGAAAATAGCATCTGTTTAAGTCCTGTTGTGCTTTAATAATATTTTACATTCGTAAAGCATAACAGCACTTAAACAGGTGCAATTTTCTCAATTATACATTTGATTATTTAAATTAAAAATCATCAAATTTTCTCCGTGTACACAAGTAAAGTGAAACTTTGATCATATAACCAGTTTTACGGCACACTTGACATTTTTGTATGCATATAATGTAAATGATAACCCTCAATAAGCCTACCTTGTTAATGTAGTGAGTATTTCCATTTCAACTTCTTTCTTCAACTTGGGCCTGAAACAACAACATATGTACTTTATTTCTTGACAACCAAGTCATTAAATCTTGTGGCTACGTCTGTTTACGTATTCGTTCTATTACGGTACTTCTCTGAATGTACAAATAAGTTACAACATTGGTATGAAGGCTACTTTGGAAATGTTAGGAAGTATCTTATAAAGCAACACTGAATCCAAGGACAATTTTTCTTTAGGTCAAAGAATTTTTTTTTTAAAGTAAATCCCTTTTAAATCTATTGATTTAATTCAAAATCATCTGTTTTTACACCACTCTTTTACACTCAAAAGTACAAACGTTTAACCATCTCTTAATTCTTTCCATTAAAAAATTATTTACATCAGACAGATTTCTTAACATATTTATGTTGTAATCAAGGTTCAAATTGTCTGAGAAGAACTGCATAGCAGAAATGCAATACTAAACACAAATTTGTGTAGCAATCACACACAAAAAAAATCGTAAGCAATTTGTTTAACGAATGATTTAGCTAGTAAGTACCACTATTCAGGGAAAAAAGTCTATGGATTTCTTATTACAACTTTGCCAAAAGCCAAGCCCACCTTGTCAGGGCCACTGCCTCCATAACACCTAAGCAGGGTACCCAACAAATCAATAAAATAATTTCCCCGAGTTTTCCAGGTTTTCAAGATTAATTCAGGTCAATTTCCAGGCTATTGATCGTTATTTTAGAACGGGAAACTTTCCACATATTTTACTAGTTTTACTTGTTTATAGGACTCGCTCAGTACAAAACAGTACCCCGATTTAATGAACTTTTAGGTGTCAACACAGAAGTACAAGGATAAATTTTATTTTACCGCAATGTCTCAACAAAATGTATTTTTAAAGGCACTGAGGACTAGGCCTAAAAGTATGGCTTTGTTTTTTTTCCCCGAGATTTCCAGGTTTTTTGTGAAAAATCGGAGAATTTCCCGAGTTTCAAATGTATTTTATATTCCCCAAGTTTTCCAGGTTCTCCAGGTAAGTGGGAACCCTGATAAGGCTATTACGGCGTGTACATCTGAAATGAAAGGGCTGCCACGGGCGATGGCAGCCCGGAGGCAGAATATTTTCTGCCGGTCTGCGACAAGCTTTTTATGAACGAAAAACAGTCTGTGTGTTGATGGGAAAATGTTGCCCTATGAGAAAATTTGAGTAAATGAGCACAAGTTTACTAACGTGGCTTGTTCATGAACTTTTAGGCTATAGTTTTTGCTAAATAACTTGAGAAAGACCCAACCTACCATCTTCACACTAGCACCAATCAAAAGCCCTCGTCAAAGATCCCAAGCAAAGTGAGCAGCAACACTTTGCTCCAATGGACAGCATCTTCGCCTTCAAAGTAATTAAACGCAAGTTCGAAACCAGCAACTGACGTAAGTAACATGCTATGGCGATTCTACAGGCTTATAGGACTGGGGGAGGAGGGGGGAGGGGGACCTCGTCAGAATTATTTCGTAACTGAAAAGATTCGTGGCACCAGGTAATAATTCAGGAGGCGTTTATCTTTAGGCATACGTACTTCCTTTAGGCTTTCATACACAGTCAGTTTATTAAGTTTCAGACAAATGCAGCTTCTACATACTTCAGCATCTTTGAGACGGCGAAGTTTGATCCAGAGTTGGTGAGGCTCGATGACGGCTGCAAGAGGTAAATGTCCGGTTCCAGGTCAATTCCGGTGGTGGGGCGTGGGGTCCAAGAGCTACCCGAAATTCGGGTGAGGGACCAGGGTAGCGATGAGCGACGTGCTGCAGTGCTGTGAGGAAGGTTGATAAGGAGCCACTGATAGTGGCATATGAAACATCAGTTTGTGAAGTCGGCGAGGCATTACAAGTGAAACTGATGTAGCGTGAACATGGGATAAGACGATTTCCCAAGTTTTGAGATGGCCAAGTTAGTTTGATCCTGTGAGAAGGAGTTAGTTAAAGGCGAAATGACAAATTTCGTTGTCTGGCCGGAGTTGCTTCAAGAACCCTACTGATGAAGGGCAAGAGAGAGAAGCAGAACGGATGGTCCATTTCTGAGAGACGAAGACCTGAAGGTTGCCCTGTATTGAGGTCTTCTTTCCAGAGTAAGGTGCAATAGGCGGTTGGATACCCTCTTAGGGCAATTAAGAAGTCCAGATGATGTGGTGCATCTTCATGTCGAATCCATGTAAGTTATTCGCGAAAAGATCAGTTTCACCAATGGTGTAGCAGGGGCTATTTACGTGAAGGAGACAGGATTATGAAGTTGAAATTATCGTGAAACATGTGCAGTCTTGGTGATGATGTTGTTGCTGCAGCATGTGTGTAGTCTTCGTGGGCTCAGTGAATGACCTTCTTGATCCAAAGGGTGATGACGGGTGTCAAGCGGTGTTGGTTTCATCGGTTAATGATGTGGGGCTCATGCGGCAATCAAGTGTGCTGAGCGCCAGATGTGGTGCTAGGTGTACGAACGTTGAAGGTGGAGGTTGCAAGAGAGAGCCGGGCTCGGGTTACGTCTACCCTCCGGCTGTCCTTTCTTGCTGTGGTGTTTTCAGCTTGCATTGCATAGATGAACGAGTGCAAAGTTGTGAAAATATTCTTCCAATGAAGACATTTGACGAATGTTAGGGCTCACAGCATGAGATTGACGTTGGAGGAGGTAAGACGTCGGTGATGCGAACTGGTCGAAAAGAGCATTGAATGTAGTTGTGTGAAGAGTTTCAGGGAAGAGAATGATGAACGTTGGTTGATGTCAGGTTCCGGAAAAGCGGTGTAAACGGTAGCGACAGATCATGCATCAGCAGCTGGAGCGATGAAGGGTGCAGCAAGTCAGAACGTGCAACAGGAGTGAGGCTGGGGAAGTTTACGTGATGGGCTCGCATTAGGCAGGCTTCAACAAACGTTGGACTTCAAGGCGAGCAGGAGGGAGGTCAGCGTGTTGATTGGACGAACGACGAATGTGAAGCTGACTTTGAGAAGTGGCGACGAAAACATGTGTTGTCTAATAGGAGAGTGCACTTGACGTTGATAGGCAAGATGAGGTGGGATCCCAATGCTTGGATTTCCCGGCAGGGGCTTGTGGGATGAAGGGCCATAAAAACTTCAATGAACATTGCATTAAGGTGAACGTGTAGTGTGACGACGAGCGTAGGGCAGATAAAAATCCCCTGGTGGTGTTAGTAGTGCTGCTTTGGTTCTTCACAAAATGGAGAGTGAGGTTGTGAGTACAATTGGCTTGCGAACGGCGAACGGATTGCGAATGGCGTATGAACCTGCGAATAGCGAGTGGAGTTGCAAATGACAGATGGGCTTGCAAATGGCATATGGCAGCAAGTGGTGAATGTGGTTGCGAATGACGAACGGCAAATGGCAGCAAGAGGCGAATGACAGCGAATGAGCTTGTAAATGGCGAATGGCAGCAAGAGGCGAATGGGGTTGCGGCAAGCGGGATTCGAATGGAAAAGCATTTCTGTTCTTTCCCAACCAATCTCATGCTGTGTGGCAGTACAATGGGCTGCAATACCGTAATCTTCTGCCTCACTCCTAATTAATTCTGAGTTTCACAGTTGTTCTATTAACAATGTTTTTAGAGCACAGATTTATTTTATAATAATATGACGTTATTGTCACTGCTCTATATTGTGATTAGTTGCAGTTACAACAGATTATATTGGGATTCAAATACATACGCGAGCGATGCACGTAATTTGGAAAACAAAAATCACCGCCATTTTCGTGACCAGCAACCTTGATTTACGTTAATTTACTGATTTTTCGGAAAAATCTGAAAAAAAAAAAACAAGTTTTTGAAAATGCCTGGTTGGTGGTTGGCACACCGGGAAACGGTTGTTGTCCCACAGGGGCTCGACACAAAATGCGAATAGCGCGATCCAAATAAAAAAAAAATACTCACAAAAATACCACCACCACAACACACTTATGGTGCCTGCGTGTCCAGATGATGAACAATTTAGGATGGCAGCCTTTGCATGTTATGTTCGCAGAAGGGACCGGCGACTTGGACTGATTAATGATTTATATATATTTTTTTATCTCTGTTCTAACCATGAAGTTGTTCTAATGCCTGCGGGACGCTACAACTATTTAAATAAATAAATAAATAAGATTTTCCACAGGAACACAATCTTGAATCCCATTGACTACCTGTCTCCTCTGACTGCATGGAGAGGCATGATCACGGTAAGAAGATTAGAAGATTTCAGTGCAGAACAAATATTCTAGCTAATTCTTTTTTCCCGAAAACTATCCATGACTGGAATGATTTAACAAGTGAAACTGTGCAAAATCAAAACTTTAAATGCATGCAACAGAAGTTTGGTTGCTTAGCATACTAGGATATTTTATTCTAGGATTATTAGGTGTTTGGGGAGGATGCGACTATCTAACAGACGGCATGCTTCATTGGTTGTACAACTCGGAGACGGCTTTCGGTGCGATTGCAGCGCGAGATTCAAAACAACGAAGAATGTGATAGCGATCGGAAGCTTGACGGTTGGTGTTGAAACAGAAAAACCTCACTAGAGGGCCTCCAAGCTTCGGCCGTTTGGACTCGGTCTTGCAGGGAAGCCAGCGCAGCTGCTCCTCTTGGCTTACGCTTGGCAGTTCTATACGAGCTAGTCGAACCTCTTTCAAGACAAAATATTTGTTTAGGGTTTAAATTCAGTGTGCGGTGTCACTCGTTTCTATGTTTTCTTTTCTAGTAATCTGTGGCAAACTGATCGCGGCCGATAACATTGGAACCAGTAGGTGGCCGTTAGAAAATCCCAGCAAGGTGAGCCAGACGAGTATCGCTTCGTTGCTGCCATTTTTTTCCACCGACTAACGCCAACGTTTTTAGGAAGGCGCTGCTAGCACGCTAAATCGCCTCACACCAGTGATACATTCACTACGTTTACATGATCACTTCGAAGCGCTTCAGAGTGATGCGCATCGTATCCGTGTCGCCTCCGTTGGTCTTGTAAACACCCGTTCGTGGCGCTTTCGCCCAATGCGCTTCACGGAGGTGGTTTCAGAATCCGTATCGCATCGTCTTTGTGCATGTAAACACTTGCAATCGCATTGAGCCGCTGGAAAACGCCTGGTAAAGATGGCGGACACAGTTACGGTGCCCACGTAATTTATGCTGGTGCCATTCAAATTTCAGGTAAATAAATTGAAAACAAGTGTACATGAGTAGGAAGACCACTAAGTTTTGATTACATTTGGTTACTTGGGTCTAAGCTGACCTAGTTTACTACATGCATGTGGTAGAGCAGCGTGGGACTTGCTCACTGTTCTCCAAAGGGAGGGCAGGAAGAAAGGGTTTTCTGATCACACTGGCCGAATCGCATTCCTTAGCGGAGTGGCCCTAATCGCGATCTTTCGTCTTGTAAACAGGTGCAGTTTTTTGATGCGCATTTTAAAGCGCATCGCTAGAATGCGCTTTCTTGTGGCCATGTAAACGTAGTGACTCATCGCAGCGAATGACGCATCCTCCCCAACAACTAATAATCCTAGCTCTTATACAGTGCAGCCACTCCGATACATAGTGGTATTGGGGTTGTCTATTTTTATTCTTGAGGTCGTTATAATGCCTTATGACGCTACCTTGGGAGCTACGACTAATTTAAATAAATAAATAAATAAAACATATATTGTGTGTTGTGGTGTTTTTGTGTGTTTTGGAGCCCCTGTGTGTTGTCGTGACGAGCCCCTGCGGGTGGGCGCAACAGACAATTGACAAATTATGACCATATTACATCCGGAGATGCTTACCATGATGTTTTGTAAGGTGTTGCAAGAGTTGCACGAACAATTGACTTCTTCTGAGAAGACGCTTTCAATGTGCGTCTCTGTTGGTCCGCTGACAAAGTGGGCGCCGCCATTGCAGTGTATCGCATAAAATAAAACCAAAATGCCACAAGTTACATACATTAGTTGTAATTTACACTTTGAAAAGATTTAAAATAATTTTGAAGAATAAATCTTTCTTTTAAAATTTGCTTTTACGATTTTTATTGAAAATTCGGATCGCAGTTGGGAAGTGACGTCACATGTCAGTTAATATGGCGGCTCAATTGCGGCGTTTCGTTGTACAACTTTTGCCTCATCATTGTTACGAAGAATTTTTCGTCAATTACAACTTTGTCAATGGTACGTCGTAGCCAATAATACTAGGAGACATGTTTAATCAGAAAATGATCAGTGCCTTATAAGTTTCTTGCTGATAGCTACCAATAATCTGTAATAAAGGGGGCGGGAACTATCACTCACAGTAGTGGGCACATGGGTTCGTATGTTATGTTTATGAATGAACTGGGTGTTTTGTGACCTTTAAACGTTTGACGATAATTGCCATTGCTAATCGCGTCAGCTGTAAGAATAAAGTGAAGCCTATGATCAAGATTGTTGTTTATATTTAACTGAATAAATCTGTACCGAATCCATTCGGTGATTTTTACTGTGTTAATGTTTGCAGTTAATTGCATCAAGATATTTATTAGCAAGGCTTTGGGAGTCGGGATCATCTTAGGGTCCATACTAGGTAAGTGAATAGTGACGTTAAGGAAACGTAGGATAGCCAATAACAATTTAAAATTAATCTAGCAGATTTACTGATTTGCGGGCTAAAGTTCACTTTACCACAATTTTCTAAAAGCTCTGAATTCTGTTAGTACGTACCCTACACTCTCATTATATGGTCTCCTTTTTTTTGTGGGAGGGGCGGGACACAGTTTAAACCCCATCTGTACTTTACCACAATCCGTACATTTATACGGTGTTCGTTTTCGCTCGCGGGGCTGTGCACGGAAGCCCACTCTTGCCCCCAGCTAATATCTTTTTCCCGTAAACAGTTCAGATAAGTGGGTTGTTATTGTCAGTTTAGTTTGGTTTTGTTGTTATTGTCGGTTAGGTTAGGTTATAGGTACCGGCTTCTGTTTGGCGTTTTACTTGTAATGAACTGGTTGGGGTTTGGCGTTTCACTTGACGGACTTTGGCCCAGTTGATGCTTTCCTGCGCGGCGCCATCTGCCTCGAAAAAAAACAAGCGATTTGGCGTCTTTTTATTTTTTTTCCGCCTTGAACCACCTTTCCGCACCTTGGAATCAACTTTAATCTGCCTTACGACGATAATAAGGTTAAGTCTTTTTTTTTTTCTTAAAATTTGGGGGTTTGTGGTAAACTAGATTTGTGCCGCACCGTGACCCAACATACGGTGAGAATAATCTAGTTTCTTAAATTTGCCATGAGATCGCTAACTGCCCGACAACAGTGAAGTGACGTCAAGCCAAGTGACTAGCGCCTCCAATCACTCGAACAATCGCCGTGAGCACACGACGCCACCATCTTGGATTTGCCCGGAAGTAGTTGGAGACAAGCGCGTGCGGCCAGATGTGACAGATGGTGCACCACGGTTTGGTCGCGAGTACTCAGGTCGCTACCATGGCTAGAATTCTGAGCGAGTGAATAGGGCTTAGCTAAGCCACGCATGTCAAATGCCTTTCTAAAATCATCACATTCAAAAGGTTTCTGCCCTCGGCGTATAACTGCTTGTCACATTAAATAAAACTTCAGCGAAAAAATGAACCATCTTCTACTTTGAATGTTCGAAATCAATCGATCACAATTGTAACGCTCAAATTCAAAAACAAAAATACTCTCAGTACGGTATTTTGCGAATTTTCGATAGGCCTAATAGTCCGAGTGGTGTTAATTTCGGTCTCTCCTATCTTCTTCAGGGTTCCTTTCTTGTGCTTGCTTCTGTTTTACATTGTCATGAGTGCCAGTGTTTTTGAAAATGCGTGGAAACCGTTGGCCACTGTACTTCTCGCGTGTCGTCTGCTCAACGCTCGCACGATCCCATTTGCGCGAGAGGTGTGCCCCCAACTCTTTACTGATTAGGAATTTGATGTTAGGATTTGACGGCCCTTGTAGATTCATGAGTGGTTGTCCGCT
>JAHWFP010078113.1:15156-29428 GCA_023313725.1 Lithobius niger
TTTTTTTTTTTTT
Organism: Lithobius niger; assembly: GCA_023313725.1. Classification (NCBI taxonomy): domain Eukaryota; kingdom Metazoa; phylum Arthropoda; class Chilopoda; order Lithobiomorpha; family Lithobiidae; genus Lithobius; species Lithobius niger. The sequence goes on from JAHWFP010078113.1 coordinate 15,170, forward strand.
AGATCAAGTTACAAATCTTTTAAAATGTTCAGAAAAAGTGTAGGCCTACTAAAAAATTCTTATCCTAAATATGACCATGTCAGACTTGTCTGGCAGTGGGTCCCTGCCCCACCCAAAAAAAAAAACTACAGCTATCGCTGTATAGCTTAAAGAGCTACTTTTTTACAGCTGCTGCCATGGTATGAAGTTATTAAAGAGATTTTTGTTAAATTGGATTTGGTAGCCTAGATTTAAGAATGCTCTGGAAACGAGTTAGTTTTATTATTTTAAGCCTTGATATTGTTATTTTAAGCCTTGATATTATGTCGCGGGGTTCTTTATATTTACTTACTTTTTAGTGCAAAATTCCTTATTTTTCCTTATTTATGACTTACAAAATTCCTTATTTCCTACTTTTTTCCTCCTAAAACCCGCTACGATCCCTGCGGTAGTCAGGGGTTACCAAAATGTATTTAAGCAAGGGGGCCAGCATGGAAAATCAGAAAGCCTTTGTGCCAGCCAACTGGCTGGCCCTCTTCAACCCCCGCTAGGTCTTCTAGTTAGGGGAATTTTTTGGCTTTTAGGCCTCTGGTAGGCCTAATTGTGGTTAGGCTTTCCCCCCAATCTAAACAAGCCTTTTGACCCTAACTTAACCCCAAAGTTCCCCAACCCTTTCCCCAGTCTTTTGTTCAGTCTAATTTTGCTTTAGCTCTCCCACTTTGCTATTTTTCGTCATGGCTACCACTCTGTCACCCGCTCGTAATTCTCCTTTGGACCTGTTATCCAACTCATCGTGAAGGAGAAACAGCGTCACTCGAAGCGAAGTCTAAGACATTGTTCGCCACGCCGTTCGAATGCTGAAGAACAACCCGATGCCTACGCCATTGTGCACGTCTTCTGCCCGTCACTCCCGCACCCAGGACTGGGTCGCTTACACTTCAAGCCACGAAAGCCACAAGCGATCCGCCGCATTTCCTCCTGCCACAGCCATGAAACGAAAGGCCACCTCTCCTCCCGCCACCAAGAGGCCCCTTCTCCCGGATCCACTCCCTACCCCGGCATCGCAGCGATCCCTTCGCCGCCACCGCCCTGCCGGCCGACCGACGCATCCACTTTCCGGACGACCCCGCAGACGATCCCACACTGCCTTCGGCATCTCTGCTCAAGACAGTCGAAGTGACAGTGCCAGAATGTTTCCTTTAAGCCTTTACAGTCATCAACAGAGGCCTCAAAACTGGCTTCGGCTTTTCCCTTCGGGACAAAGACGCCAAACCACGTAACCTGCTTGGCCAATCCACTACACTACTAACATGCCTACTTCGCAACGAAGGATCCCTCTTGGCAAAGGCGACCCACTCATCCTTGACCAGGGCCCCCCCCCCCCCCCCCGGCTCCTCGGCCTGGCCGTGAAAACAGCTTCTTTCGCCCTCTCGGGGACGGCGCCACAAATCCACACAACTTTGACACTTATTCTGAATGTGAATTTCTCTGCAGTGAAGTTAAAATGGACTTCGACACAGCCCTCTCAGGGCTCGAAATGAGCGGTATCGCATCGCAATTTGCACCACAAATTTAAACTTTAGCGATGCAAAATTAAATAATGTATCGCAGTTTAGCGACACAACTGTATTAAACGAGACAACATAACAGCGTAGTCATGATCGTGTTGGCTAACACGGAGATGCTAATCCCTCCTACTTTATAGGCAGGCCAAGTGTCGCACATGCATTCTGGGAAATCATTGGTCCTACCATCACCTTCGGTATTTAGTTGGTGGTGCTTTCGTTTCAAACACGGGTCAAAATAGTCTTAATGTGCATCGGATGTCATAATCTTGACCAAGCATTCGTGCGTGTAGCAAAATAAAAGTGAAACCAAAAGTGGTTAAGTTTCAAATAAACACAATCTTGTATGGACAAACTTTTTGTATGGTTTTTGACTAAATAAAATGCTTTAAAAGTTGCTAACCATTTTTTCTTGACTGCTACGCAAATTTGCATTTTCTGTCGAATTTCTGCTATGCAATTTTTCTAAGACAATTCGAGCCCTGCCTCTCCATTCCTAAGAAAGCCGAAATCCCAACGTTTGCGCTGTATGAAAACGACAAATGCCTTCGTTTAAGCCTTCGTGCGGCGTCACAGTCTGACGACCTAAACACAGCCGTTAACGCCGTGTGCGAGAAACTCTCCGCTGATGCAAGCCCAGAAGAGATACACAATCTCTCATTTCTAATCTCTGAACTATTCCAGAAGACAAGCTTTGCAACTTACCATTCCCTCAACTGGGCTACAAGAGCCCTCTTCAACAACACACTTCTCCTTCGGGAAGTAGCCCTTTTGTCTGCAAACAACCTGAACGTTTCCACTCAGCATCGGCTCCGTAACCAACCTATTCATGAGTCGGACACCCTGTTCCGAAGCCTCATCCCGACTCTAGCCCCACACCGTGACATCTCAAGAAAGCCGAAACCACTAAAACACATTACCCTGTCCAACCGCCCCTTGTCTCATTTGTGATTAATACCCACGTTTTGAGTGAAGAATCAACGTGGATGCCATCCGTTTTTCTAACTATTTTCTCTGGATGCCCCACGTCTCGAGCAGAAATCGAGTCATGTGTTGCTTTCTACCCTGCCGCTCGTCTCATTCCTGGCTACAACCCACGCTTTGTGTGATGAATCAAGTTAGAAGCCAACTACACTCCTGCCGCTTGTCTCGACCGTGGCTCATCCCACGTATCGAGTGAAAGTCAAGTCCACTGCTGCTGTCCACTGCTGCTCGTCTCACTCGTGGCTAAATCCCACGTTTTGAGTGAAGAACCAAGGGAAAGCCATCTACACCTCCTGCCGCTGTCTCGACCATGGCTGACCCCACATTTTCAGTGAAAATCAAGTTAACTCTTGCTGTCCACTGCTGCTCGTCTCACTGTCGGCTAAATTCCACGTTTTGAGTGAAGAACCAAGACGGAAGCCGTCTACACCTTTTTCTGCTTGTCTCGACCATGGCTCACCCCACATTCGAATGAAAATCAAGTCTACTGTCGCAGTCTACTGCTGCTTGTCTCATTCGTGGCTAATCCCACATTTTAGTAGAAGAACCAAGATGGAAGCTTTTCTCACCTCTTGCTGCTCGTCCGGACCATGGCTGACCCCCCGTCTCGAACGAAAATCAAGTCAGCTGTTCCTATGGTCTGCTGCTCGTCTCACTTGTGACTGAATCCCACATTCTCAGTGGGGAACCAAGACGAAAGACGCTTGCACCCCTTTCTGCTTGTCCCGACCGCCCCTGTCTCGACCGAAAATCAAGACTTCAGTTGCTGCCCACACTGCTACTCGTCTTATTCGTGGCTAGAACCCACGTTTTGAGTGAAGAGTCAAGTTGGATGCCATCTGCTTTTCCTTCTACTTGTCTCGTCCATGGCTGATCCCATGTCTCAAGTGAAATTCAAGTCACCCGTTGCAGTCCATACTGCTGCTCGTCTCAACGTGGACAAGAAAAAAAAAATAAAAAATAAATAAACCCACGTTCTGAGTGAAGAGTCGGGTCGGAAGACATCTCCATCTCTTGCTGCTGGTTCGACCGTGGCTGACCCCACATTCGAACGAAAATCAAGACTTCAGTTGCTGCCCACACTGCTGCTCATCTCATTTGTGGCTAGAACCCACGTTTTGAGTGAAGAGTCAAGTTGGATGCCATCTGCTTTTCCTTCTAATTGTCTCGTCCAAGGCTGATCCCGTGTCTCAAGTGAAATTTAAGTCACCCGTTGCTGTCCATACTGCTGCTCATCTCAACGTGGCCAAAAAAAAACTAAACAAATAAATAAACCCACGTTCTGAGTGAAGAGTCAGGTCGGAAGACGTCTCCATCTCTTGCTGCTGGTTTGACCGTGGCTGACCCCACGTTCGAACGAAAATCAAATCTACAGTTGATATCCATACTGATGCCTGCCTCATTCGTGATTAAAACACACGTTTTGGGGTAAGTATTACGCCAGGAACCATCAACATCGCTTGCTGCTTTTCACGCCCATGACCACCCCACGTCTCGAGTGGAAATTAATACAACATCTGCTGCTCACATTAGTGCTCGTCTCACTCATGGATAAAACCCACTTCTTGAAGGAAGAACCAGGTCAGAAACACCGTGACTGGATTTAAGCCTCGTGTAAATCAAGACAACAATGGCCGCCCACACTGATGTTCGTCTCATCCAAGACAAATCGTCATTTTTCACTGTGAAAAATCCAACACCTGTTAACTCAACATAATAGCCTCAAAGGCTGCTCTTCTCTGCGTTCTTCTCCTTCGTCCGAAAACATTGTGTGCCCCTCCCCGTTGTTCCCGGGACCGCTCCACCTTCCATTAGTACAGGCTGGTGTTTCACCCCTGCCTTTCGGTTGGAACCATGGCCTCCCATCAAGTTCATCATCAGGACTGGACACACCGCTTTTTAGCCGGACCCCACTTACCTTCGGCTCCTTGGATCCTCCATCCTTTGGTGGACAACGCATTCAGTAATCCTATCCACCGCTGCTTGGCACACAGGAAATGCTGTGGCTCCCTTCGCCCTTCGGCCGCCTACGTCCGTCACCACACGAACTCCCGATGTCTCACGACCCATTGAACATTTCCCGGTCAAGCTCAGCCGTTCACACCATCCCTTCGCCAGATTAAACACGTGGCTACCTTCCCAGGTTCGCTCCACACTTCAAATCCCTTCAGCTGGCGGTGTCCTTCACCTGGCTTGCTCCCACCATGTCAAGATCCCATGTCCCACTCGACGCCTCTCGACAGTCTCCATCCTGGCCAAGCTCACCCACTCACGCCCGTCCCTTCACCGGGCCACTGTCCACCACCATGTCTCGTTCCGATCCTGCAGACCCGTCCTCAACTGCATCTCCACCCTGCTCAGCAACTGGCGCCTTCCCTTCGGCATCTTCCCTTCAGTGTTTTCCTTTCGGAGTCTTCCTTTCGGTGTTTCCCTTCGGCATCTCCCTTTGGTTCTTTCCCTTCGGTACCTTCCCTTCAGCGTCTCCCCTTCAGGACCTTCCCTTCGACGTCTTCCCTTCGGTGCCTTCCCTTCAGCGTCTTCCCTTAGGTATTTTCCCTTTGGTGCCTTCCCGTCGATGTCTTCCCTTCGGTGTCAACCGTAGGAGGGATGACCCCCCCCCCTTTTCCTGCTCCGTTCTTTCGCCAACCCAAGTAATCTGCTTCGGCCCACCCTTCATCGATGAACGCGTACGCCTTGTACGAGAAACTCTCCACGGACGCCCAGAGGAGATACGCAACGTTCCGTCCCTAATCTACAGCTCTTCCAGAATACAAGCTTGACAACACCCTCCTCCTTCGGCAGACAACCCTTTTATCCGCCAACAACCTTGACGTCTCCACTCGGCACCGTCTCCACAACCGACCAATGCATGAGTCTGACACCCTGTTCCGTGGTCTCATTCCTACTCTTGCCCACACTTGAACATCTCAAGGAAATCAAACCGCAGAAACATAACCCTTCATCCAATCGACGCTTTCAGATGAACAGACAGTCAAAATTCCCGTCTCCGCCGGAAGACTGGGAAAAGGCCACATCAACATCGCCCCCGGTATGAACGAAGGAGAACACGTCCTTTCAGCCGAGGAACCAACAGCCCTTTCGGTCCGTCTCCTCTCGCCCCAGCTCCGGCCAAAGATACCAGCAGAAGTGAGCCGCAACTCCCTCCCGGTCAGCGCAAAACTCCGCCACTTCCTTTCGGTCTGGCAAGGCGCCTTGGGTACTGAACTCACGTTTCCTTTTTTTGCACAGCAACTTTGCTCAGGTGGCCTTTGACGCCACAGGACGAGCATGTGTGCCTACGATATTTTCAGGCCTTTTTCAAATGATTATCAAAGCCGCAACAGAAGCACTTGTTGTGTCTAGACACTTTTTGACGTTGATTCAGCTGGTAAGTGGAAAAGGCCTGAAATTTGCCCACATCTTTTTCAGGTAGTTCTTGCGTTTATGCGAAAGTACAAAATGAGTCGCATGTAAGTGTATCAGGATCTTTTGCTAAAATTAATTTGGTGCATAAGCCTGAAACGAACAGGTCTCTCAGCATAATTTCTAATTTTGTGCCATTCGCCACTGTAGGTTTAACGTTAACTTTTTAAGCTCTGTGATGTAAGTTGAAATTGATTCGCCTGCGGGTTGGTCTCCACGCTGAAATTTCACACCCTTGCAAATAAAGTTAGGTGATGGGCACAGATTTTCACTCAAAAGTGTATCTATTTCAACTAAAGTTTTAGTTGAAGATGCATTAGGTACACATAAGTTTCGGAGCAAACCGTAAGTTTTAACTCCTGTGCTTGTAAGCAAAATAGGCACTTTCTTGTCATCAGGTGCATCATACGCTAAAAAATGTAATTCGACTCTTTCGAAATACACTTTCCATGACTTCACTGAGCTGTCAAACTCTATTTTCTTATGGGAAAGTACATGAGGCATGTTGGCGGTGTTATCAGTTACGGCTTCTATAGTTTCGTTACTGATGCCACTAACGCTGTCGTCAACAGTTTCCCAGCTCCCTGGTTAATTAATTAGGCTTTTCAATGATGTGTTTTCCTGACTACAACTAGAAAACGTAATTCTCTATTTAATTGCTCAGAGGGTTGCCTTAATTCTTTACTCCCACTTGGCTCGGCACTCATAGACAAGCAAATTTTTTTTTAAATAAAGAATTGTAATCCTTATTACTTTTTAGCTGCTTATGCATTTTATGCTTGAAAGCAGTTTTTGAAATACTGTTGGCTGAGAAAAGGATGCAAAAGGGGGCTTGCGTCGTCAGGACTCATGGCTATTGTGTAATGACGTCACGTCCCACTCTAATTGTTTATTCGAACTGGTCAGGTGTATCACTTGTTAGCGTCAGGCCAGAATTGCTGGAATATCGGTCGATTAACCATGATTTTTTATTAGAACATGTACCAGCAAATAGTAGATTATAGTATTGAACAGTTTATAATTAAATCGTTTGCATATAAAGGTTTGTAGGTCCTTAACCAAGAATTTTTGCCAATTAAGTTTCCGTCTGGTAAAGAAGTTGAACCGGAATTGGGCCAGGTAGCTTTACGTTTTGACAACAATGCACGGTAAATGGATTTTTATCGTTCGTTTAGGGCGGCCGTGAAATGACGGAAAAAAATGGTTGCTTCTATGCACTTCGCCGTAACGAGTGATCCGAGCGATCTACGCATATTGACAATTCGGGTAGTCATGTCGAACAATTAGTGGCTCCTGTTAATCAGGTATTAGTTTAATAGTTGTGTAGTATCAGTTCAATGAACGTGCGAGTCCGTTTCGCCAGCAACGGAGTAGTACGTAGCTGTAGTACGGACGCATGGAGCCCCCACATTTTCCACGGTTCGTTGACGGCTTTGGAAGGCACAAGCTGTACTTTAAATAAAGGCAGAATTCTAAATTCATTCTACGATCACTTTTAATAGGAAAATACACGATAGAGAGCTTTGTCTGTCGTCTGTTGAGGTAAGTTTGCTGTAGAAGAAAATTAGAAATTGGCTGGTGACTCATTAATTTAGCTCATAGTGTGAAATTGCGCACTTCTCTTTACTTAAAAATTAACACGCAATATGTTGGAATTAAGAATGCAATATACAGGGGTGCTCATCCTAACCCCCCCCCCCCCAAAAAAAAAAACAACAAAAAGCTACCAAACGAGAAATTTCTTCCTCTCCCCTCAACTCTGCCAAAAATATTATTCTTTTCGCACCAGGTGGGGGTGAAGAGAATTAATTGTCTTGCGTATTGACTAGAATCGACGGGAATAGGAGCTAGTTTTTTTTATATCCTTTTTTAACCCTATCGGCAACCTGCCCTCCCCGATCTCGGTCTATTCTGCCTGTGTTAGGTTATGCTAGTCCCTTCTACTCCTGCGTCACCCCACACACACATCCGCTTTTCCCTACTGGCCGTCTCTGTCCTCCGCTCTCTCCCCCTCCCTCAACAATCATGTGTCGCAAATAATCCAACTGTGGCCGGGGAAATAACTACAGCGAATTAATTACAATTAAGCGTCACTACGCGTAAAACGTTTCACCACCACATTACAGTACAATCTCTTTGCCACCAGATTACAGCAGGAGGAATGCAAACCCTTCCCCCCTCCCCCCCCAAAAAAAAAAATGCGGGCCCAGCCACGTTGCGCCAGTCTCTTCTCTGTTGCGCAAGCTGGCCGCCAATTCCAATTCCTCCTTGCCACCACGTAGCGCCAATGCAATTATCCGCGGCGGTAATATTTTTCTTTGTTTGCATTTGTCAGAACAGAGGCAAACGAAAATTACAAACATGAAGAGCAAACGTGAACCGACAACAACTATGTCTCGGTTACTAACAATGCAAATCGTTATTGTACAAATATGTTCAACGATGGTTTGCCTACAATGCACTAACATCTACATAATTAAAATCATATGATGTGCGTGCGTGCGTGTTTGTACCTCTACTCCTCTGGAACCAAAGCACCTACAAAGATGGGAGTAGGACCAAACAAAAGATAATTAAATTTCACTTTTAATAGGCCTATTTTCATCGCTGTAACTTGATATTATGACCCTCAAATAAGCGAAAGAACCTGAAAAACTAACGTCAAAGTTTTTTTAAACCCTCTTGATGTTTGTTCATGACGTCATGAGGTTCGTTCATGACGTCATAGTTTGTTCATGAAAACCTCCTCGAGCAAAGAGATGATCTGGAAAGGGTGCATGGACGACGTATTTTGCAACACACCACATATACATCTTAAAATTGGTTTTATACTAACTGACTTGAAGCAGGGAAAAATCAAAACAATTGATTTGGTTTTAAAATGGTGTCAAACATTCGTGTTTCTGAAGCACGGAGGTGCGTGGATTGAACGAGCAAAGCGAGCGATTTCCACGTAAAGTAAACCTTTTGAATGTGTGGCTCGCTTTGCTCTATCAATCTTTCATCTCTCACCTTCGTAGGAGATTACATCTGATGTGCTGCAGATGTTTCTCCAAGTAAGGGATCATCAGAAAGTGAAGTGATAAGACGCCTATGGAAAAATCTGTACTGAGCAGGACGTAAAGAACAATATTCTTAAAATAAGTAAAACAAGAAAACCCATATAAAGTTTATACTAACACAAATTACAAGTGATGTATGGTTACATTGATTCAGTTCTGAGGAAATGTTTGCGCTGATTGAGTGAGCGGAGCGAACGAAAATCAGCGTTTGTCATCAGAAACAGCGCTTTTCTGATAAATTGCTTGATCTTTTTGCTTGACTCCTTGGTCGTAAAAAATTAATATTGATCTTCTCTCGAGATAACTGATATCGCATACTACACTCTTATAATTTGGTTGATCGTTTTTTATGTGGAAGGTCTGTCTGTATCATAAGTGTTGCAGCAAGAAATCTACTTGAGCGCAGCGAGACGACGCGGAATGAGCGAGCGAAGCGAGCGACTCCGCTAGTTGTCCTTTATTGCAACAATGCCGCAGAGGTATTTGTCCAGATCCCTATTATCTGATCCCCAAATGCTCATCATTGCTTTGCTCCCCGCTAGCAAATTATGATGTTAGATTTTTTAATTTAAAAAAAAATTTGCAACTGTTGCCTTATCTGCCACACTCTCGTTTTACAGAAAGCCGTGAGCTCATGATTATTTTAGCATAAGCAGTTATTATATTTATTTAAATTCTTGTTTTGCTTTTTCAGCTTACATACTCTTTACAGTTTTGCACTACTGTACAATTTCGGACAAACCGCTTTTCCTACAGCGGCAACGCATGATAAGCATAACGGCCTCGTTATCCCCGTAAACTGTGGCTGGCTTAAAAATTTGCACAACCAATACGGAGGAGCATTAATTAAAACTAGCTGTACCCCCGGCGTAACATACGCCGGCCTAGCCGGTTCCCGAATACCTAATTACCGGCCGGACTGGCGCCGCCCCCCCCCCCCTCCCCCCCCCCCCCCCCCCCCCGCCGAATCCTTCTGCCTCCCTCCCCTTCATTCTTCCACTGCATGGTCAGATTTAGCCACCTCCCTGGTCACCCCTTTCCCTTTTCTCGCTTGAACTTCAGTAACACACACATACACACACACGCACACGCACACGCACACATGATGAATTTGCTCAGTGCCACCCAAGCCTATTATATATATATAGACTCTTCCTCCTTAGTTCCTCTACTGACAGGCTACTAAAACACTGCATAGATCACACTGTATCAACCTACTAAGCAAATCTACACCCAAAACTAATTAGTTGAACACTTATTGTTATTCAGACACATTTGAACCAAAATGTTTCAATAAAGAATTTTCGTTTTACAAATTGTACTAGAATTAGGCTACACATTTAGCCCTTCAGCATTAATTTAATAATTTCTGAAATTTAAACGCCTTAATGCTTTACACACTCTCACTGATGCTCCGGTTCTGTTGCCGAACCAAGATTCGTTACACCATTCAAAAAACTCCCTCGATGCAAACCATCAATCTCTTTCTGCCGTTGTCACTTTCCGAAAGATTGTTCATCCACTCTTCGAACTACCAATCATCAATCATCACGATGAAGAAAGTAACCCTCTTTCCCAGCCAATAGGCCTGAACCACCGCAAATTTCGTCAGCAGGCCCTTCACTCCAAACAACGTGGCTCCTTTACCGTGCCTCCCGGGATTGATCCATCGTTCGAAAACTCGTTGGTTAGGACGACTTGTCGTCCACCAACTTTCGGATTGTTGAGCACTTCGACGTAAACAAGACCTCCCTTGACCCTCATGGAAGTATGAACCATAAAAAGTTGCCAGCTTTTGTTTGTCCTGCCAACTGAATCGAAGACACCGTGCGGGCCCCCCCCCCCTCCGTCTTCTCCGAGATTGATCCACCATCCTAAAGCCCGCCGGTCTCGACAACTCAATGTCCGACCACTTTTTGATTGCCTGCCAACTCGAAGTGAACGACCTTGGCCTATCACCCACCTTCAAGAGGGACGAATCTCCGACAATCCTTTCGTCCCGCCACTGGAAACCAAGACAGCGGGCTCTCCCCCAACCCGTCGGTTTTCGGAATCATTCCTTCGTCATGCGTAACAGGGATTTTGTCCGTCTGCCATGTGCATCTCCTGCCACCTGGACGGTGAAGACTGCCCGAACTTGGCCCTTTTGGAAAGACCACAAACCAAGACAAGCCGTCCTGCACTGAAACCAAAAAACAAGCCACCCCTCTCGGATGGCTATTCACCTTGACAAGGAGAGAACCTCTCTCGCCCTTTCGGAAATGCAGAAGACTGCCCTATCCTGGTCCTTTCGGAAAGACCACAAACCAAGACGAAACCAACCGGCACCGGAACTAAGCACAGGCCACCCTCTTGGACAGCTGTCCACCTTGAAAAGACTCATTCGCCCTTTCAGAAAGGTGAAAGACTGCCCTATCTTGGCCCTTTCGGAAAAGCCACAAACCAAGACAAGTCGACCTGCACTGAAACCAAAACAAGCCGACCCTCTCGGATGGCTATCCACCTTCACAAGGAAAAAGCCTCACTCGCCCTTTCAGAAAAGCGGAAGACTGCCCTATCTTCGCTCTTTCGGATATACCATAAACCAAGACAAGTCAACCGGCACTGGAACCGAAAAACATGCCGTCCCTCTCGGATGACCATCCACCTGCAGGCGGAATGAACCTCACTCGCCCATTCTGAAAAGCAGAAAATTTAGCTGATCTCCATCAGTTCCTTTCATTCCACCACTGGAGGGAAAAACAACGTGGCTTTCTCCCCGTCGCCTTCCAGGACCGACCCCCCCCCCCCCATCCGAAAACCTCTCAGCTACACCGACTGGCCGTTTGACCTCTTTCAGATCACCCCAAGCAGTGAAAGGAAGAACATACCAAGACATTGACCAACAATTCTTTCGTCCATTGAAAGGGGAATCATCTGCTTCCCCCCTGCAAAAACAAAGAAGAAGCTTTCGCCATTTTTTTCCCTCCGAATTTGCCTCAAATCCTTTCACTACATCACCACTCAAAAAAAAAAAACCAAAGCCGAAGAAACGAAAACGACGAACGAAAACCCTTTCCGAAAGTCTCGTTCCGCTTCATCGCCGTCCTACCCTCCCGATGCCGGCCTTCGAACTCCTTCCTTTCGTTGCCACATCATTCATCCCATCGATGGAAGCGAAAACATCATGGCTCCCTTCCCGTTGACTCCCGGGACCGATCCACCCTCCGATACCGTGGTTTTCGATGCCTCGCCGTCTACCCACTTTTCGGATGGCTTATCATGCTCTTCACACATCTCATGTTTTTTCCGAAAGTAATTTCGACCTACGGACCTGTTGCCACTTCAGACGCCTGCCCAACCCTTTGATGCGAGCCATCGCCTCCGTTTTCGGCTTTTGTTTTCCGAAAGCTTCTTCTACCCCTCTTTCAAAGATCACCGACCTTCAAGGATGAAGAATGAATCATTCGAAAACCGAACCGTTCTCCCCATCGATGGAAACGAAAACACCGTGGATCCCTTTCCGTGTCTCCCGGAATCGAAAAACTTTTGGTAACGAAGACCCGTCTTCCACGCGTTTCGGATTGTCCACCACGCCTATGCAAGATCTAACCTACCCCATGTCCGTTGGATCTCTCGCCAAACGAATGACTGGTTTTCGTCGTCCCGATGGAAATGAAAACAACGTGGCTTCCTTTCCATGTCTCCCAGAATCGATCCACCGTCCGAAAACTTGTTGGTAACGTAGACCTGCCTTCCACCCGTTTTCGGATCGTCCACCAAGCTGATACAAGATCAGACCCCCATCTCCGTTGGAACTCTCACCAAACGAAAGACCGGTTTTCGTCGCCCCGGTAGAAACGAAAACAACGTGGCTCCCTTTCCCTGTCTTCCGGAATCGACTCACCGTCCCAAAATCTGCCGTCCACGACATCTCGTCATCTAACCCTTTTCGGATCGTTCACTATGCCGACGCCAGGACTGGCGCCCCCCCCCCCTCGTCCACTATGCTGGGCCCTTTGACCTTCGTTGGAACTCTAACCTACGTAAGATTGGTTTTCGTCCCTCATTTGAAAAGAAAACAGTGTATCTCCCTTTCCGTGCCTCCCGGAATCGATCCTCCATCCGAAAACTGTCGGGGTAGTACGCCTACCACCCACCCACTTTCGGATTGTTAATCCTTCGACGTCTGTTTTACCTCCTAGGGCCCATTGTAGCCTTTTGGACCTCGTCAGCTCATTGAAATTGGACGAAAATCCCTTACCTCATCGGCCCGCCCGCCCCTGGGTCCTCCCACCACAAGCAAGTCAGCATTCTCCTCCGTAGTCAAACCGAACCTTTCGGAACATGATTGGCATCGAATCTCCCTTTCGGAATGCCGGGGACCTCACTTTCCTACCATGCCAACTACATAATAAAATTAAAAGATCCACTGCAATGGTACCACGCTTGATCAGACGCACCATTGAAGCAGCACACGGCAAAGATAGCATCGCGTGCAGAACCACGTCAGTAACGACACACGAAGGAAGAGCAATCTCCACATTGTGGGCCCACCACAACGCCATCCAGATTGAATAAAATCCCAGCAGCATCATTCTGGCGAAATCTAACAACTTTCACCTCGCACTTCCTAAGGGACATGTCAAGAGAAGAAAAGGGACTACATCAGCTGGGACCAATTGTCGCAGTCAAACCCCCTTAAGCACTCAGAACGAAATGAGCAAGCTATCCCATTGATGGAACCAAGCCAACCATAGAAGGAAGCAAGACACATCTTTAAACCAACGGCCCTCTCCAGAGCCACCACTAATGAGACCAAAATTCCTACTTCATCACCATTGTTCTGAACAAAGTGCGAAATTTTTAAATAATTTTGTTGGGGGAAGCCTGCTTGCAACCCAGGATGCCCGTCAAGGCGGTGGCCGCCACCTATCTTTGACAGGTCTCCTGTTAATGCTAAAATTAACAGGTTAAGATCATTTTTTATGTTATTTTCATTGATTCGTCCGATTTCAATTTACGTAATTCATAGCATATTGTTTTCGTAGCAACTAAAAGCTACAAAGCAAACCAAGCCTTGGCATTGTTTTTAATAATTCTTAGTAACCTGTGTAAAGGCTACTGCATACCAAGACTGACAATAATACATTACTCCACGAACTGCGAGCTTCATTGTTAGTGTCTCTTATTGTTGCCTGAACAAACTCGTTGTCGCCCACTGTATGTATGTACTGCATGTACAATACTGGGCAAGCAACAAACTA
>JAHWFP010078113.1:29528-39735 GCA_023313725.1 Lithobius niger
CAAGAAAAAAACTGCGAGAGAGTAAATGCACGGCAAGTTATAGAATGTTAATACATTTATTTAGCTCGGCACATTCCACAAGGTATTAAAGTAGGCCTAGTAGCCTATGTATCGTCCACTCATTTCATGAAAATAAAATTGTAATAAATTTTTTTTTGGGGGGGGCCAAAAAAATCACTAATACGAACGGGGGGGGGTCATGAATTTTTTTTGTACTGGCGACGACAATCCGTGAGCCCACCCCCGTTGATAAATAATGAACGGTCCCTAAAAATGAAAAATAACGACATTGTTTTTTTAAACCCTCTGTATATCGAAAACTAGCGGAGTTCTTTTTTGGTCCGGTATTGTACCTCAGGAAGTGCTGCCATCTTTCGACGTAATATGGAAACAGTAGATACGTGTGTTGTTTAGAGAGGGCAGCACGGGTTCTAGACGTGTAGTTTTGATCGCTCTCACGAATTGCCGGTACCCGGTGTCGGATTGGGCCCCCCGGGAACACGGGGATCCCCGGGGAGGCTCTTGTTTCAAAAACATATTTTGGGGAATATTTTCAGGGAATTCGCTTGACAATTGCATTTTTAAGTTGCAAGAAAACCTATTAAATACCCACCGATTTCTTAAAAATACTCTAGCTTCCGAACCTCACCCCACCACGGAGGGCCTTGATAAAACAAACTGTTTAATGAATAAGTGGAAATGAATTCGTATGAAAATTGTAGAAAATGTTTAAAATTCATGCCGAGTTCTTAAAAGTACGCTAGCTTCCCTGCGCCTCATTTGGGAAGCGTATGGCTCTGCTCCCTTGCCGACGCTCCTCCCCCTCCCCGCGAGGGAGGAATAATCCCCCCCCCCCCCCCCGCAGTGCACTCCCGGAGAGGACCTACCCCTCCTAATTCGAACTTGCCGGTACTCATAATCTAAACAAACATATGGATAGTTTTTAAGAGTTATGTTTGCATTTCTACTGCTTTACTAAACGGCTTAAATAGTGTTTGTATTTCATCCACACGGGAATAATACGATTATTGAAATAGCCAAACATTTTTCCTTTGTGTCACAATCATCATTATCTTGGTTACAATAGGTTACAAAGTAAAACAATAGGGTTATACTATAACTGCACAAGAAGTTTCCTTTTCAATTTCAGTTATTCAGTATTTTTAATTGCCGATGGCAATATACATTACCTATTATTTTTAATAGCAGTTCTCCCCTTCTGGAGCTCTATTTCCCTAGATCAAAAGTTGACTTCCCTGCCGTACTCGTAGCTCCCTTTAACTGCGCATGCGCGGGCGCAGGCCTCCTATATAAACGGTCCGCTCGGGATCCGTCTCATCTTTCTTCGTAGGGCCGCCACGCGTTACGGTTGTCCTGCGCTCTCCCTGTGTCTTCTGGATCGTCTGGCATCAACTCCTGGTGTCGGTTCCACTCTACAAACCTTGTGGGTTGCATGGATCTTCTCTGTCCTTCAGACTGTCGATTCCTCTAGTACACCAGAAGATTTACCCGTTAATCTCTCACCTGCCGCGCCAGCCTATGCTCCTGCTCCACACGTCGTTTTGCCTTCACAGCTGCCTTCGTCAACTGTCGATCCGCCTATGCCTCGAGCACCGCGGGCACATCGTTTTTCCCAGGCAGTCTGTTTCCGTCGGTCCGGCTGGCCGGTCTTCTCTAAACCCGTCCAGGTTTCCAGCTTCCGGCCAGAATTCTCTTCGGCACGGCCGGCCCCGACTTTTCTCTAACAATTCCTCGGAGCACAGCTCCCCTTTGCGCATCCATTCGGAATCAGCCTGCTGATCCGCCCTCCAGGTCAGGATAAGGACGGACGCTTCCTCCATCTTCCTCGGTCCGGCTGGTATCGTCCTGCGTAGCACCATTGCCTTCTTCGGATCCTGCGCCTTCTGTGGTAGCTTCATCGAGCCTGCCCCTCCGGAGTGCCGGCTTCCGCTTCCCTTTCCTCGGTTTTCATCGATTGACCTTCCGACGCCCTACTTTTTTCCGGTATCAATGTTCTTCAGATACCTGGTTTAGGCCTCCAAATTTCCTGCTCACAATTCCGAGCGTGGCTTGTTCAGGCTCTGGTCTATGTACCCGGCTGTTCCGTCACGTTCCTGCTCTCCTACACCCTGTGGCTATGTCCCTCCTATCGGACGATTTTGTGGGCGCGCTTTCCAGGGCTGGTTCCTTGGGCCGCCGACTCGTAACATGGGCCGCTGTTAACTTTGGGTCCGCCACCCGTTGATGAAGTCTGCTATTAAAAATAATAGGTGATGTATATTTTCGTCGGCAATTAAAAAGACAAAAATACCAGCTGCAACTGGTTGATTTTTGTTTTTATTGCCTACGATGAAATATACGTTACCTATAGGCCCGCCCTGCCTTCCCTCTCGGTTCCAAAGTTGCGGAGAGGAAGAAAGATAAGACGGATCCCGAGTGGACTGGTTATGTAGGAGGCCTGCGTGCGTACATGCGCAGTTAAGGGAGCTACGAGTACGGCAGGGAAGACAACTTTTGATCTAGGGGAATAGAGCTCCAGAAAGGGGGATAGGTAATATATATATTTTCATCGTAGGCAATAAAAATAAAATTAACCAGTTGCAGCTTTTTGTTAATGCTCCTAGTTCTATTAGTACCATGTTGTATACGTACGTACGTAAGGAGAAAAATACCTTAAGTTCAATGACAAAAAGCAAGAAAAGCACAGCCGAGTTGACTTGGACTAAGGGTACACGGAGATTTCTTAAGTCGCTTTATCTTACGTCGATGTAGTGCTTAGAGCGCTTTAACAACGTTCGTGTAACCACCTAAAACCACTTTCAAGTCGCTTTATCTCAAACCACCTCATTACGTCGACGTAAGTAGTTGAAGCGCTTTAACAACCTACATGTACCCACCTAAAACCCATTTTCTACGTCGCTGTAAGGACTGCTTTCCTTTGATTGGTTGAAATGGGTGCGCTTAAACCTCACGAAACTAGGGCGGAACCTGTCACTTCTTTAAAACGAAGTCGAAAGGCCAGCTAGTTGAATGGGGACATGGGAATAGAGGGGTTTGGTTGATGGGATAAACGCAACGCTACATCGACAACTTCTGTATACCCGTTGTCGTTTTAACTCACTCCAACTTGAATGTCCATGTAACCACGTCTCTTATGATGCGATAGGTAAAACGACGTAAGGTAAAGCGACTTAAGAAACCTCTATGTACCCTCGGTCTTGGTCTCTGAGCCAAGAGAATGTGGAACATATTCGCATCCCCGTCTCACAGACACATAAAAAACTTTTTTGAAAAGTCTTTCTCCTCTCCCCTCCGCCCTCCCCACCCCCCAAGCTACTTCTGGAGTGGGAGAGTTAAAACCGTAACGGCTTTATTTATGAACGCAACCAAGAGATAGATTTTCTGTCAATTATAGATTTTCATTTTTCACCACCGTGCAGCTATGGAATACATGGAAGTCGTCACATATTAGGTCACCAGCCTTGTGTTGGCACTGTTGACTCTGTAGCTACTGCTTCACTCGTCTTGTAACTTCTAAATCGAACCTGGAGCATCAACTAATAGTGATTTCACACGGAATAATACATGCCGTGTCCACAGATTTCACACGGAATAATGTTTACGTGCCGTCACATTCCATGCTGCGTGGAAGTGAGCCACGACGGCAGCCACTTAACAACCAACTGGCCTGGAAAGGCACGGCCTGATTTGGCTTGGCACGCATTAATTATTCTGTCTGATAACCGAAAGGTGTGCCGTGCCGTGCTGGTGGAAATGCTGACAATGCTTCATTGAAGTTCCAAATCCTGTTGTGGTCGAAACAAACGAGGCCATGATTAGCCCCTTGTAATTTAAGCCGTCTGAAATGAAATCGCGCTGCATCTTCAACAGGGCGCAGCGATGGGTACTTGTTGGGTGGGGAAAGAGCACCAATTTGCTCATCTTACGATTTTGTCAACTAGCTTCAAAATTACAGTGGCGCATCCACAAAAGTACTTTTGAACGTACTTTTGAAACCCGCTTGGAAGTTTGGGGAAGTGCTGTAAGCTCCCCAGCGGGATCCGGAAGCTGCATCATTTTAATCTATATTAGTGTCTGTTTCTGGCTTCCGGTGAGCACAAGAGCTTTGCAAGAAATTGTCAAGCAAATTTTGATGATTTTTCTTGTTTGTTTTTCAGGATGGCAGGTTTCGTAAAAACTTAATTATGACTAAATCATGTTTTCTATATGCCATGAAAACATCCATTATTTACATTCCCTTTCTCTTAGTGCTGTGTAATCTAGAGATTGAAATTCTATGTCTATCGGCGCCGCTACCCACTGCGCATGCTCAGCCTCCGGTATATAAACGCAGACGAAGGTCCCTGCTTCATCTTTCTTTCGCTAGCCTTCGACCTGATCAGTCGCCCTGTGCGCTCAATACCCTTTGGATACCATGTCCCGAGCTAAGGGAACACCTCCGGAAGCCCGGCAGCATGTGGGGCCCTCTTCTTCGCCGGTCGTTGATTCGGACGACCCGCCTGATCAATAACTGTCTGTGGTCCCATCTTCCTCTCGGACTCCTGCGGATTCCGGGTCACCGAAAACTCTTGCTTGCGGTCTGTCCGCCTCCGAGCGGCCGCTAGCAATGGAATCTGTTGTCAACGCCTCATCGGCCTCTCCTTTACAATGCGCACAGCCAGACCCTAGAAGTCCGGACCATTTCTCATTGCAAGCTAATTTCCTCCTGGCCAAAGAGTGTTCCTCACGCCTCAAGCTGCAAGTGAAAACCCGATGCTCCAAGAAGAAGCGTCCGCTCCCTCACCAGTCTGAACCGATTGACCTGTCTTATCGTTCCTCCCGGCATTCTGTCTCCTCTCAGTCTCTGCCGGCTGCGGACTCTTAGACTCTTTCCAAGGAACGTGTACACGCCCTCATGAATACCGCTCTCCAATCCTTCAATCGCAAACGACCGGTCTGTCCTCCTCGGCCTCCCCGATTCACGGACACCTGGGTCCAGTTTGCGGCAAAAAAAGTCCATCTTTCTTACCCAGCAACTACGGGTCCCTCTGGAATCCCGGCTTCTACAAACCATCACGAAGCCTCACCATCTTATCACCACCCTTCGGACACCTTCGGCTCGGACTCCGGCAGCCAGTACCCTCTTCCGCCCGAAGCCTCGGACTCCTCCCAGTTACAATATAATAATAATATACCATTTTACCACAAATGTGTGGAGGGCTACCGGAAGGGTTGTGAGCCACTAACTCCGGGCCTAAGCATGGGGAAGATAAAAACATGTTGGAACACTTGTGTGTCTAATTTGGTCTTTTAATAAATGCCTGAAGGTTCTGAGTGTGCAACATTCTACGGAACCCACCCACGGTATTCATACCAACTGTTTCAGAACTAAGGGCATTCCAGACGGGTCCAACACGCACCGCAAAAAAGTGCTTCCTACAGTCCCGATTGGATCCCTGAACCACCAGTTTCCATGGATGGCCCCCCGAGTATAGTGAGTACGTGGTGCTGAATCAAAAAAAGGTAGGTCAATGGAAACAAGTCCTCGCAGGATCTTATACGTCAATATAAGGTCAAACCTAAGCCTGCGTAATTCGACCAATTCAAGACCCGATTTAGCAAGACGCTCAATATGATTTAATTCTCGGAAGACGGGTAACCCCTTGGTGAACCTTCTTTGAACAGATTCAATCAAATCAATATCCTTCGCCAGATATGGTGACCAGGTGGGTGTGGCATACTCAAGCAGGGGGCGAATAAACACCTTGAACCCCCAAATTTTAGTGCTAGAACTACCAGAGGTGAAACATTTATTTAACACCACTAACCAGCGGAATGCTGCAGTGCTTACCTTCTGACAGTGTAAGGACATCTTTAAATCGTGTGAAAACCAGACTCCCAAGTCTCTTATCTCATCAACAGCAGACAGATTTATGCCATGTAGGGTGTATTGGCATCCGTAGTTCGAATTTCCCACCGGAAATGAAAGACATTTGTTTAGCGAGAGTGGCAATTGCCATGTGTCTGACCAGTGTGCTACATTGACAATTTCCTGACCAAGAGTTAAAGAGCGAGACATGGAGCAATTTTCGACCCCAACCTTCAGATCATCAGCAAACTTATAGCCGAAGTTCCCAGAGTTATCAAGATTAAGATCATTAATATAGATCACTAACATCAAGACCATCCAGTAGATCCCGACCCATCGGAAATTCCGCTTCCTGACATTCTCAAAGCAGTGGAAACGGTCATTCCTGACTGCTTTTTATACAAGCCAACTCCACAGTATTTCGCCCTATCAATCAACTACAGACTCTCTTCTGGTCTTGGGTTCGGTCTCCGGGACCAACCCCCCTCGGCAGAATCCCGTTCTCGGACAATCAACTTCCCTCCTCACCACCTTACTCCTCAACGGCGGTCTCCTTCAAGAAAACGGGATACCGCTGGAACTCGACAACACCACCTCCACCTCGTGTCGGTAGGGGATCCTTCTTTTTCCGCCCTACGGGTGATGGAGCCGCTAATCCAAGAAATTTCGACACATACCCGCAGTTGGAATTCTTAGCTGTGGACACCCGTATGGATCTCGACACATCTCTCTACTTACCCAGATGAGCACCGGTCTCTGTCTCAGTCCTCCGCGACAGTGACCGCCTTATTTGATTCGGTCTCCGAGCAGCCTCTCAAGCAGATGTTCTCAACACTGCCGCTACTGCAATATGTGAACGACTGTCTGCAGACCCCTCGCCAATGGAAACTCGTCAATTACCTGCCCTCATCAGTCAAGACTTCCGAAGGCCTGCTTCGCTACCTTCCACTCAATGAATTGGCTCACCCGAACACTCTTCAATTCCACTCTTCAGCCACGCGACATCGCTCTCAACACTACCCCGAACCTTCATGACTCCACTCGGCACGTTCTCCGCAATCAACCCATCCACGAAATGGACACCCTTTTTCGAGGACTCTTTCCAAAGCTCGTTCCTCATCTTGACATCACACGCAAACCCAAGCCATTTAAATCACGAGGGCAGAGGCATCAGCGTTCCTCCGGGACTGTGATTCCGTCAGAATCCAAGGACGATTGGTACGTACGGACACCCGACCTCCGGTATCTCCAACAGGTCATTTCCGGTCGCCCTTTCTGAACAAGGGAAGCGGCCGTGTACAATCCTTCGGACACAGCGCTACACCGGACCGACGTGGACGCTAATATCCCAAACTCCAACAACGTTCAAGATCTTCACGCTGACAGCTACCTCTTGCCAATGCCAGTTGGCGGACTCCTCCGCTTTTTTCTACCGGCTTGGCAAGACCTCACAGACGATCCACCTATTCTCGCCATCATTGCCCACAGATACCGGGCCTCCTTTCTGCGACCTCCTCCACTTCGGAGCCCGCCCTGAGTAGCCCCGGAACCAAACAAGCCCGGCTTCTATAGTTCGATTTTTCTTTGTCCCAAGAAAACAGGCGATCTACGCCTAATCTTCAACCTTCATCCAATAAACAGGTATATACGGAATCCCTACTTCCAGATATCCACAGTAGATTCCGTCCGTCATGCTCTCCTCCCGGGAGACTAAACGATCTCTATAGACTTAGCGGATGCCTACCTCCATATTCCTTTTCACAAATCCGTAAGACATCTCTTTTGCTTCATAACCAATGGGACCATCTACGAGTTCACCTGCCTTCCGTTCGGTCTCAATGCGGCTCCCAGAATCTTCACACAGGTTCTAAAGACTGTCCTTGCTCATCTCCATCAACACGGCGTCCGCGCGGACACCTTTCCAGACGACTGGGTCATACCTCACCAAGACCCCGTCCAACTCATCCTCCACAAGGACACCACACTTCAGATTCTGCACCGCCTCCTCAGCTTCGGCATAAACTTTCCCAAGTCACGACTAACTCCTTCCCAAGGCTTCGTTTTTCTCGGAGTCTTCTTCAACCTCCAAGCAGCAACGGTCATGCCTTCACTAGACAGGATTCAATCCATCCTTCACAAGGTCCGACATTTCCTGCGGTAACTAACCTTCACTCGTCATCAACTCTACTCGCTCATCGAGTCGTTAGATTCTGTAGCCCTCCTCGTACCGTAAGAGAAATGGCTAGTCAGGCCTTTTCATCTGTTCTGCAACCAAGCTTGCCTCCCACGAACACCAGCGGACGCCTTACCACG
This sequence comes from Lithobius niger, assembly GCA_023313725.1. Lineage (NCBI taxonomy): Eukaryota > Metazoa > Arthropoda > Chilopoda > Lithobiomorpha > Lithobiidae > Lithobius > Lithobius niger. The sequence goes on from JAHWFP010078113.1 coordinate 37,711, forward strand.
ACTCCGCCCGGAATCCTTCCCCACGGACTCTATACTACAATGGCTGAACCCTCAGTTCTTAGCTTATTCAGTTCCGCTGCACGAGCCTGCCCCGACATCCTCCTCTTCTCCGACGCATCACTCGACGGGTGGAGTGTCCACCTCGGCAACCTCACCTACTCCAGATGCTGGTTAAACACTCCCACCACACACATCAACAACCTCGAATTCCGAGCAGTATATCTCGGACTCCCGACACTTCCATAACCACCTCAAGAACAAGGTAGTTTAAATCCACATAGACAACACAACGGCGGTAGCCTACCTGCGAAACTGGGGAGGCACGCACTCCCTCTGTATCAATCAGAAGATCACTCTGTTACCTCTCCACATTCCCGCGACCACAATGTTATCGCGGACTTTCTCACGACGCCATCCCTCAAGACATCCATCTGCGCCTCTCTTTTCCTCCTTTGAAGTCGTCCATATCGACCTCTTCGCTACGAGGCTCAATGCCAAACTTCCCCACTTCGTTAGCCCGTTCCCAGGCAACCGAGCATGGGCTGTGGATGCCTTGGCTCTAGATTGGAGTCACCTGTTCGGATACCTCTTCCCTCCTCCGAAATTGCTCCCTCTGGTTCTACGCAAAATCTCCCGGACTCTTCATCCTGGTAGCTCCCAACTGGCCAGCAGGATCTTGGTTCCCCCTGCTCCTCGGTCTCCTTACAGATACCCCTCGTCGTCTCCCGGTCACCCCGGACATGCTATCACAGAACCACGGGTTGATACTCCACAGGAACCCACCGTCACTCCAGTTACACGCGTGGCTACTATCGTCCGACTGCAGGAAGCATCAGGAGTTGCTATCGAGCAGGCCTCTCGCATCGCCTCAAAGGCGGTACAATCCTCTACCAACAAGATCTATGACAGTCATTGGAAACGATGGTTTCGTTGGTGTCTGCAGCGGATGGTCGATCCAGTCAACAGTCTTATAGCCCAGTTGTTACTCGTCCTCAAAGATCTCTTCAAAGAAGGATTACGAGGATCCACCATTCTCGTATATCAATCCGCCCTCAACACTGTCTTCCGGGCAGCCGACCACCCCTCTCTCCTTAATGACTTCTCAACACCTCAGCTCTCCTGCGAACTTTCAAGCTAGAACGTCCAGTAACACGACATCTCTTTCCAAGCTGTGATCTTTCAATCGTCCTCTATGCCTTACTTGGACCACTTTACGAGCCACTGTCGACCTGTCGTCTCAACCACCTCACCAAGGAAGACCGTTTTTTTAGTCGCATTGGCTGCATGCCTCCGATGCAGTGAAGTCCAAGCTCTGTCCGCTACAACTACAGACTGCTTCTTTCATACGGATTGCTCTGCGGTCACCCTAACTCCTCGAACCTCATTTAGAGCCAAGACGCAGAAACCGAACGAACGGACCAATCCATTCACCGTCCCTGCCCTTACACCATTAACAGGCGACGAACCGGAAAAGGTCCTTTTGTCCCGTCCGTGCCATTCGTTACTACCTACAGAAATCAAAGCCCAACAGAAGGGGTCGATCTCAACTCTTCCTCCCCGTTGCTTCTGCTTCTGGAGTAACCTCCGTTCCCATGATCACCACTTGGATCAAGTCCGTTATTGTCGATGCCTACAAAGCCCTGGATATTGATTGTGCTGACCAAGGAATCTGAGTCACAGCACACGAACTACGCGCAATTTCCGCTTCATGGGCTCACTACAGCAACATCCCCATCACAGACATCATGGAAGCTGCCTCCTGGCGGCACTCTACTGTCTTCACGTCGCACTACCTCTGAGATATGTCAGCACAGGCAGACAGCCTTTGCCGCATCGGCCCTTTTGTTGTCGCTAAGCAGATTCTTTAATTTCCCCTTAAGCTGTATGCGAAGACTTAGTTGTTTTTGCTGATCGGCACGCTACCCTATGGGGCTCCTTCAAGTGGCGCCCACCGCCTTTGACGAAGTCAGTGGAAGGTTAAATATTGGGTAATGGATGTTTTCATGACATATAGAAAGTAAAAAA
>JAHWFP010078170.1:0-13308 GCA_023313725.1 Lithobius niger
AGTCTTATAACAGTTATTTTAAGGTAATTACAGTATTATTTTCTGTGTTCTTCTTGCTGAAACAAGAAGAAAAATAATGGATATTAGTATTAAAAAACGCTTAAGCGTATAAATATGGAAGTAAGCCTTAAAAAACTTAAAGCCCTAAAGGAACAGATATTAGAAAAAGACATGCAAGCCATCAGCGCCGCTCTAATACGTGTAAAAAAAGCTCCAGCTTGTTCTTTGGGTTGCTGGAGAGTCTTTTACATGTATTAGTGCGACGCTGATGGCTTACATGTCTTTTTCTAATATCTGTTCCTTTAGGGCTTTAAGTTTTTTAAGGCTTACATCCTTATTTGATACGCTTAAGCGTTTTTTAATCCTAATATTAACTGACTGCAGACAAATATCCACCTGATAGTTTCATACCAGCTTCCAGAGCAGGAACATGATAAAGCAGATGCTAACAATGCTGGTGAGTCAAAACTCACCCTCATTTTGAAGTAACGTCTAAACGAAGCATAATCGTCATTACTAATCTATTTATTTAATGGTTTGCCGCCTGCCGCCCATGTTAACACTAATACGATTGCTGCATATTTGGCTGTCCAACTTGAAATAATACGAATAAAGGCCAAAGGCACTGACAGAAAGGTACAGACAAACCAATAACCAACAGAAGGATTTGCACTGAAGGAGCGAGCAAGCGAGCGAAAATCAGTCGACATTTACATTGTAACAAGGATTACAGAAGACCACGTAGTATGGCAAAGTGTCACGAAGTGGAAACCAAAACCAAGCACGTTTGATGTTTAAGGCAAGATTTAACTAAACCAAAGTCAAAACAGGACAGGAACATGAATAACTTTACTGTTAAGATATCAGTTATCTCAATGTATCTACACTGTTTAATCCCAGTGAAACCTGACTGTTGTATTCACCCATCAGAACCGTAAATAATTCTAGAACCATTGCAACCGCCACACAAAAATACTACTTATTAAAAAATAAGTTGAAACGGTTATTTAATGTTACATTACAGCAAGTGCTCCCGCACAACGGCAAAAAGGGGTGGGCTCGAAAACTCAGAAAGGCAAAATGATCAGTCAAAAGGGAAAGACGGTCAATCAACGATACGAAATCGTGCACTGAGGAAAACTCTTCCCTGCCATTTTGGAAAGGAAGGTTACATTTTTTTCAACATTTTACGCTCGCAGTATTTATTTCTCAACTTTTTTTTATTCGTAAAAAGGGCAACCAGCCTCTTAGGGTTGGGGGGGGGGATTGAGCCCCTATGATAGCCCCAATGTATAGGGGCGCCCTTGCATTACAGTCATTTTCCAGTACAGTAACAAATCAGAGGCCAACTTTCAAAAATTACGACGTCTACACAAAAAACGAGTAATGTGTGGCTTTTGTTAGACACACACACACAACTTACACACACTCGCCCACTTCTTGAGCTCAGTTGTTGAGTGTTCTTCAGCAAAGTTGTTTCTTTTCTGTTCATCATTCTATTGATGATACATCACGATTATTTTCTTTACGATTTTTCAGAGATGTCGTTTAGCCAAATAAAAGGCACCATTTATTAGGTTACCTTTCGCTTACAAAAGTAAAAAATAATGAAAACATTTGAATGCAGTCGTAAGGTTTCGTACGGATTAAATAATAAAAAAAAAATACTGCGGTGTTTGAAACCTTACAGGAACATTTATGCCTATTTACTCCCTTGTTTGACTTGGATTATTTGAATGTTACGTTTAGTAAAAACCAGCGCCATAGATAGAATGTCTTTCTGCAGGGACAGTGACCCCCCTCTCTCCCTCCCCCCCACACACACACTAACCGATAAATGTTACCCTTCCTCAAAAAATAAAAAGAGAAGAGAAACACTATTAAAAAAACAGCCTTTGTTCTTTCAAGTTTGAAAGGGCAGTTTCTCCCTCTGCCCCTTTTCTAGCTGCGGTCCTATTAAAAACGTTATTGTTTTCCGCAACTCTCTATCAGCGAAAAAGCTGTAACACGGTTACGACGTTTGGCTATATGACAACAAGTTTTAGAAGCTGGCGATTAAATCTTGATGCTACGTGTCGTATCGTCGTACAAAAAAGAACAATCAATCTACTATTTAGATTCGTCATTGTAAAGCAAACTTCCTAACTGAATAAGCCTAAATTAGTAATTGCAGACTATTATATCAGGAAGAAAGAACACATCGTTGAATGAATATTGACTCGTAAATAAACAATTTATTAACTCATTAAAAATCATTTGCATAATTAGACCCTTTGTTGTGACTTGCCTGAAAGTGCTGAACAGCCACAGGAACCGAAGTTAGTATTATCTTGCGTTTGTTACCTCAGATTTACTATACTTCAAAGCTTTCAATTTCACAACGCAGTAGAATTTTTAGAGCCTTACCGAAAGTGACATATTATCATCTGATCGACATAGAATTTGGTAAGTAACGAAAATTATCTACACGTAAGATACTATAGAATAACATTACTGTATTTCCTAATTGGGCCTTACTCAACTTGTAAGTGAACCAACTCAATTGAACAATATTATTCTTGACTTTGTCTTGGTCGACTCGGAGATGCATGTATTTGCCTCAGAATATTAACCTCAGAACATTTTGGTGTAAGTGACCTTAATATGGCCACGTTTAATGTTAATGCAAATACCACCCCAATATTTCTTCTAAACAGAGAAGGTGTGTCAAAAACTAAATTAGGAAACACTTCGGTCTTTATTAAATGATGTTGACTGGGCACATACTATTGGCAATGAACTGGATGTTGATTCAGTGAGGAACAATTCTACGCTTAGGCTAGAAATGTTCACGTTAATGTTAATGTTCACTTCGGAGTGAATCTTTACAGAAGTGACACCAGTGCCTGAGCTGCTGCGACCAAAATTGTGGTTAAGAAAACTATAACAATATTTTCATTTACAATATGGCAGTGGCACAAGTTGAACCAAATCAATTACTTAACACTAAAAAGATATTAAGAAATTAAGGCCTACTAATAAACTGTAGTAGAGCAAACTAAAAAGTCGTTGTTTACCAAGTGATAAATCATTAATTTTTTCTTTCAGAACAAAAATAACAATGATAACCAAAAAATTTCTGGTCACGTTCGCTGTGCTGGCATTCCTAAATTATTTTGGTGAGTAAAATCTGCATCTTAATATCTAAGATTACTTTGATAGTGACAAGTGCAAATGACAAAGCAGATGCATGAAAGCTGCTGCATTATGACTTATAATAATCACTGAATCCTTTAAATTAGCCACCATCATTACCAACTGTAATAGTGGCTAATTTAAAGGATTCAGTGATTATTAAAATAAATAGTTTCTCAGTGACACGATTCCACACAAAAATTAGAGACTGCATGGGGATAAGATTTTTATTTATTTTTATTTATTTATTTTATCTTGCAATGTGTGTGTGTAACATTTCAACGATGTACCTAATAACTGTTGAAGTATGCACAATTATTTATAGAGTTATACAGCGAGAGCTGCGTATGTCCAGTTATATCAACTCACTTCATGTATATTTGCACGGTAACTCTCTATCTGTAATCAAACACCCGTTCTCATGATCGGTAGAGCCGTATTCGATTGCCGGTCACATGATGTTTCTTGAATTTTCCGTCTATGTCCGGAATCTAGTCTTCACTGTAGTCCCCGGAAGCTACGAGGGGTGTATAGGGTCTCGTCACAGTTTTTTTTTAGTTTTTCTTCGTTTAACTCTCTTTCTCTCTCTCGTGCTCCAACCCTCTCTCTCTCTTTTGAAGTCCTGCAAAAGTAAGACTGAACTTGAAGTCAAGATTGCTCCCACGCCTGTAGATAACCTTCAGTAATATGTATTGTTTCTATGTGTATATTTCTTCGTATTTCACTGTTTAGTTGTGGGTATGGCAGGAGCTATGAAATAGTAGTGTTGGTAGTATTTAATCTTTCCAATCATACGGTGGAAACACTGCCGAAATAGTATTCTTGCAAAACGGATTTGCCTTATGACAAAATTTAGGAAATCCTGATTTTCACGTGATCATACCTCACTCGGTAAATCCGTTGGTTAATAGATATAAGCAGCTTAAAATGTTAGTTCGAGTCTAGGCACCAGTCCAACTCTTACTAACAGTTTACCCCACTTGATAGCATGGTGGAAGGTAGAGGAGCCAAGATATAATCACCTACTGGGAGTTTAGTCACCCGATTAAACACCGGGGTATAATCATTATACCGGAACCTTTTCGTTGTATGCATGCGTAACTTGCCAAGCTATGCGTAAAACAGGTGCCAGATGCTAGTTACTGACCGCGGCTTTTGACTCGTATGTATATACAGGGTGAGTCAAAAGTCCCTTGCACCCCACAAAAAACCCAATAGAATTGGAATTACGCATCTGACTCATAGGTCTTTGTTTTGTCCCTAAGATGGTGGTCACCCCATGAGCTTGCATTGGGGTGCCTTGACCTCAACCCCCAGATATAAAATTTAACTTTGGTGTTGCAAATCTTGTTACTTGCATGTTTGCTGGGGCCAATGGCCAATATTAGTCTTGGGTGTCCATTCTTACACAGGTGGACATTATCTGTGTCTTGTAATTTAGTTTCCGGTTCCAGCCTCTAGAACATTCTAGAACTTTCTATTAACCATAATACCCTGGCCATTTCACGGTTGTCAGGGGCAACCAAAACGTATTTAAGCAAGGGGCCAGCATGGTAAAATCAGAAAGCCTTCGGGCCAGCCACCCGGCTGGTCCTCCCTCCACCCGTGATAGGTCCTCTGGTTAGGGGTATTTCTGTCTTATTAGGCCTCTAGTTGGCCCAATTGTGGTTAGGCTTTTTCCCCCAACCTAAACAAGCATCTTTAGCCCTAACTTAAACCCAACGTTCCTCAACCCTTTCCCCAGTCTTTTGTTCAGTCTAATTTTTGGTTAGCTCTCCCACAGTTTGCTATTTTTCGTCATGGTGCCGAAACCCGGGAGTAACACTGGTCGGGAATGGGTTAGGGGTCCTTTAGATTGGGTATTCGAGTCTGGGTCCTTTAGGTATACTTTTTGACCCTTTTAGGAGTTTTTTTTTCCTCGGGAAAAATAAGGTAAAACGTGGGTAAACCTTTTGGTTAAGCCTGGGCCTTGTTTTTCAAGTTTTTGTATTTTCATTAGGCTTATTGTACTCGTTAAGCCTAACGTCCTCGGATCTTGTCCAAAATTGGTAGGGGCATGCAGAAGGGTCTTGAGGATCCGTTTTTAGGGTTTTTGGCGTTAAGCCTATTTTTAGGCCTATTTTGGATTTTTTTGTTTTATGAACTGGGGAGGTAAAACGGAAACGTTTTTACTTCGGACAAATTTTTATTTGAGGCATAATTCGGCAGTACAGGCTACTTTAGAATTCTAGGTGGGTTTAGTGAAAGGGGAAACTTTGCTTTAGCGTTTGGGTTGCCTTACGGCAATACTGCGACGGTTTTTTTCCCCAAAGGATTTTTTTTCCCATAAATCAGCCTAATTTTCGGCCTTTAGAACTAACTTAATTATAGTGTGGAGAATGAGTTGTTTAGTAGTTGTTTCAGGTTTTTCTTAAACCTACTTTTTTTGATGTTCAGTTCTGGGTTTGCCCATTCTTGGTGGCAATGTTTGAGGTTTGGTTATGCCCATTCAGTGGCATACATTCGTTCGTGTTTCGCCTATTATACGCATTTTAGTTTCGTCTTTAGTGGCGACGTTTACCATGCGCAATGGCTGTTTGCTGTGACGTCACCATGAGTTAGCGAATGACGAACGAGAACAACGGCTGTTTGGCCATCTGATTGGACTAGCCCAATCACGTGATGTGCACGTCACAGCAAACAGCCATTGCGTGTGGTATAGTCTGTTTGTAAAGGAAAGCTACTAGTTTTCTGTCTCTTTATACCATAAAGGTTTCTGGCCTGCACTTCAGAGCAATTTCTTGTTTGTGAGAAGTTGGTTAGTTTGTCTCGCATGAGCAAACTCTTTGCTATTTCATGTTCATCAGTTGTAGCCCAATTCCATAACGGTGGGATTGGGGTATCCAAAGTCGTCTACCAAGACGCCGTTATCACAAAAGTCGTCTGCTCGGACGCAAGTGCGTGACCCCTAGGCTATAGTTCCAGGGTCACGGGTGTTTTTTTTTTAAACCCGCGATGGAGTGTTGGTCATCCTTCATGTTCATTCATAAAAACAAGAAAGTGTTTTTTAGTAGGTGATGTTGGTATTGACGTGTGTTTTGATGTATGTGTTTGTTTCAGCTTGTAGTTACAGACATGTTGAAATACAAATTTACATGGTTAAAGTGTTAACAAGATGTATGTTTGTCAAGTTTAGACACAAGATTTGCGAGGAGCAAATTTCAGAGCTTCGTGTGGGTGTTGGAGTATGTCGCAAATCTTGTTACTTGCATGTTTGCTGGGGCCAATGGCCAATCTTAGTCTTGGGTGTCCATTCTTACACAGGTGGACATTATCTGTGTCTTGTAATTTAGTTTCCGGTTCCTGCCTCTAGAACATTTTAGAACTTTCCATTACCCATAATACCCTGGCCATTTTGCGGTTGTCAGGGGCAACCAAAACGTATTTAAGCAAGGGGCCAGCATGGTAAAACCAGAAAGCCTTCGGGCCAGCCACCCGGCTGGTCCTCCCTCCACCCCTGATAGGTCCTCTGGTTAGGGGTATTTCTGGCTTATTAGGCCTCTAGTAGGCCCAATTGTGGTTAGGCTTTTCCCCCCAACCTAAACAAGCATCTTTAGCCCTAACTTAAACCCAAAGTTCCCCAACCTTTTCCCCAGTCTTTTGTTCAGTCTAATTTTTGGTTAGCTCTCCCACAGTTTGCTATTTTTCCGTCATTTGGTCCTGTGAGACATGGACGTTTGGTTCCAATTGGGAAAATATGCGCATGGCCCAGCCAACGTGATCGTTGAAAACGGCATGCTAATAGGATAAAGGGGGTGCGTTTTATTACATCTTCTATGTAGCCCCCACGCCCACATGAGGGTTTCCCTGTACAGTGAAGGAAATTGTCTGGATCACCCATCAATGGTCCTACAGCTCTGAGATTACACACCTGACATATAGGACTAAGGTTTGTCCCTAAGATGAGGGCCACTGCATGAGCTTGCATTGGTGCGCCCACTTCCTTTCTCCTTCCCACAACTTCCACATTTAAAACTTATTCATGTTAATGTGAGAAATATATGTTTGCTTCTAAATGGGGAAATATGCGCATGGCCCAGCCAACGTGATCGCCTAAAACGACATGTTAATGAGATAAACAGGATGTATTTTATTACTTCTTTGGTGTAGCTCCCACGCCCACATGAGGGCTTATCTGCACGGTGAAGTAAATTGCCCGGTGTGGGTGCACTCACCTCAAGTCATATGGCACTGAGATTACACATAGGACGAAGGTTTGTCCCTAAGATGAGGGGATGCATGACCTTGCATTAGGACAGCCTGACCCCCTCAACCTGCTAGTTACCAAGTTTATTTCTGATCACTATAATAAACATGACTAACACCCCTGGGTTGAGCAATTGATTCTTGACACCTTCCAGAAATAAAAGAGCACAGGCACTATCACCTACGCCTGTTCGTCAATTGATGCGATAGATGACGGGGGGAGGTGAAAATAGCTTATTTCTTGAGACGTATTACTTGAACGTTCCCAATCAACTGCCCAACCCAGGGGCGTTTTTTCTGTTTCGTTTAAGGAACAAAGATAAACATTTGTTGAGGAGGGCATAGCGCCCCAATACAAGCTCATGCAGTGGCCCCCATCTTAGGGATAAACCTTGGTCCTATGTGCAAGTAAAGGTGTGTAATCTCAGTGCTGCAGGACCTTTGATGGGTGAACAGTAAATTTCCTTGCACCTTGGAGGGAAGCTTCCATATGGGCGTGGGGGCTACATTGAATATGCAATAGCATGCCGTTTTCGGCGAACACGTTGGCGGGGCCGTACGCATATTTCTCCAACTGGAAGCAAACGTCTTTTCTCACAGGAAGAAAGTTAGGTTTTATATCTATGCAAGCTCATGGGGTGGCCCCCAGCTTAGGTGCAAACAAAGTCTGATGAGTCAGGTGTGCAATTCCAATGCTGTATCCCAGTAGGAAAACTCGATGTATTTATTATGATATATCACACTTTCATAATTTTTTGGACATATTTTTTCTTCGGCGATCTATCGGCGTAAATAATTTTAATTGTTACCGCATTAGTCTTTTAGATTTTCTATCTGATGGTAATTATTAGCAAACGATAAAAAAAATAGTATCTGAGACTATTTAAAAAAAAATAGTATCTGAGAGCCATTTCTCGGCATTTCCAGCAAAATGTGGTTGATGCCACGCGTTTTAACGAGAGGAAGTCACCGATGCAAATGCATCGCCTCTGAATTCTTGTTGGAGGCAAATAATTTTATGAACTGATTAACTGGTAAGCTAATACAACGTAGCATTGGATTATAAATATTAATTAACATAAAGAATGTTTAGGCCCTTTTGTTATTATTCATTTTTGGATTGGGATATACTGTAATAAAACAGCTCTCTAGCATTTGTAGGTAATACGGTTAAAAATGTTTTTGCATTCAGCCTATCAGACTAAAACTAACTCACGCTAATTAATTAGAAATTATGCCCCTCACGCTACGCCCTTGGGATATAATTGCAAAATGGTTAGTATCATTTAGTTTTAATTTCAGGTTACAGGCTTCGTGCAAAAATAGTAGCTGTATTATCGACAAAAGCTCTAGGGCTATTACTACTGAATATAGAGCAGAAAAAAATATCGCTATCTTCACTTGCAGAGCTTGGATCTCGAGTCAGTCGTTTACCTAACTGCAAGCGGCACTGCAGGTAAAAAAAATATATATATGATTGTTTGCACCTTTAGAAACGCCAGTACTGTGAGAGTGGAATTAGGCCTAAAAATCCTCGATGTTTGAATTGTGTGGCAGCTGCTGCAATTTTCAGCAACTGGAAACTTTTCCGATATTCATCCTCAACATTTGTTCCACGATGTATGGGACTGGGCAAAGAGCAGTTGTTGCTATAGGCTTGTGTCAGAGTGGCTTTACTTACGTGAAATAAATACCGATGCAAACCTATTCGCATTGCCTTTGGACTTAAATGTCAGACTGACTGAGCGGGGGAATTGAACCCACGATCTTTGAAACCAAATGCCGAGATTCTACCGCTAAGACACACTGACACGGCCATTTTGGCTCAGCGGTAGGACCTCGGCATTTGGTTTCAAAGGTCTTGGGTTTAATTATCCGCTCTGGCAGTTTGAAATGTAAGTCCAAAAGACAACGTAAATAGGTTTTGCATCCGTAATTATTTAATATTTCTCGAGGCCACTTGGCTTTTTGTCCTGTTTAATTTAATTGCGTGTGCATCCACATGAAACAACACAAGACGAATTCAATAATAAAAGTAAGTTTCCGTTGTCCAGTCTCTTACGCTGCCAAACATACGTTAGGGTTAGAAATCGGAAAAAAAAAAAAAATTCTGTTGCTAAAAACTACAGCAGCTACCAACATAGCTACGTAATAATCTAGACACACGCGCGCCAAGTTAGGCAACAAACATCACAACAAACATCACATCAATTCAATTGTCGAGGTTGTAAACCATTGTAGCGCGACGTCTTTGTCTTATATCTTGAAGCATAGTTGGGCACATTTCAGGTACTTGGGTAAAAATAATGCGGTACAAAAGCTTAAATTGTGTTGAAATCGTGAGCAATGACCCATCTCACAAAACTTAACTCGTGTAGGAATGCCAGCTAAGCTGCTTTCAATGCAAAATCTGACCCTCAATAACGTCGTAAATGTGTTACTAGTTACTAGCTAGCTAGTCCGCTCATCACCATGTTAATTTCCATAGGGTGATTATTTATCGATTCCGAGATAACGGGAAGGCTTACCGCTATGAAATTGGACGAATGGGTACAAGTACAGCACAATACAAACTGCGTACCTTTTTATGGTTTGGAGCCCGGGGGCGTGATGAGAATGGCGTGGGAGGACGCGTAAGTACGAAAATACTGTTATAACCATTGTTAGTATTGTATGCATCGTCTCTCATTGGACGGCCATAGTTCGGACAATGAGAACGTGTATACTGACATGCGTGCCTAGACACACACTAGTGTATCGCGATAACTCTAAACAACGTTGCAAAGAAATTGTATTCACGTCCAATTCACGAAAAATAAACCAACTGTAATAACAAAGTCAAAAACTGGTAAAGAGGCCACCAAGTTGAGAGTGGTTCGGCCCTTCAAAGGCCAAATCAACACACCAAATTTACTAAATAAAACAAATTACAACAAAATTAAAATCAAACCAAAAACCTATAAAGAGGTGACTAAGTTGAGAATGGTTCGGCCCATACGCAAAAGATAGTAGCAAATTGTTGAAAACCAATTTCTTGTTGAAGTGGCACTTTATTACACATCTGCACGGTAGTGGAGTTGAGTCAATACACAATTTTAAAAAAGTGATATCATATGAAAAACCAAAACTGGTTAAAGGGGCCGCCAAGTTCCGAATGGTTCGGCCCTTCAAAGGAGTGATATCGACACACCAAAACATTCGCAAACTTAATCGCACCGAATAATACTTTGGACGTTAAAAGAAAACTTGAACATTGCTACCAAACATAGCAATGTTCTAGTTTTCATTTAACCTTCCAACTAATAAGCGGTGCGATTAACTTGGCGAATGTTTTGGTGTGTAGATATCACTCCTTTGAAGGGCTGAACCATTCGGAACTTGGCGGCCCCTTTAACCAGTTTTGGTTTTTGATATGATATTCTGGATGACAAGAACTAAATTCGAAAAGGAAAAGGACAAACAGTATGAATCTAATAATCACTTTAATCGGTTTTTATTCTTCGTGCACGTATTATGTCTTTGCTATACTATCTTAACAATTCTTGGTGCTCATGCTATGGGATTTAAAACTATCGTCTAATGATCCAACCGCTTTGTCATTCTCCACCTCTCATCAACAGGGTGAGTTTTGAAGAAGCAATGGTATTCTCGCGACTGCACACTGGCCACTCGCTTCTGCGTGGTCATCAGCATCGGTTTGGTTGGTGACACACGCCATGCACCTGTGCTGTGTGCGTTGTCGATGACACCGGAGTATTTTCTCCTCGTTTGCCCGAGTTATGCATCTTATCATAGCATGCTGGCTGCTGTCTGTACAGATTAACCAGCCGTTGAGCTGTTGGTAGCTGAGTTCTGTAAGGTGACGAGGGTGCGTATAGAGTGCATGTGTTCCCACGTAGCCCATCCTGTTCTGCTGGTACACCTCGCTAATGCAGGTGGTCGGGTTGTGCGATATGGGTTGTGCGGCATGAGCTGTGCGACGTGGGTATGTGTGGTTCAATTAAGAGTGTACTGTGCCGGTTATCGTGTGTTGACCAAGATACTACTAATACCTAACATGCAATGTGTAGTGTGGTGTGGTGTGCAGTAGTGCAACTGTTTAGCGGCGTGTTTGCCGTGCAGTGACGGCTTTGGGGGTATGGTGTTACTTGGTGATATCAGGAATTGTTGTCATTGCTGTCGTTGTTGTTGTTATTTTGTATTCCATCCAGAGGAGCGTACGGCCTGGGGCCCTGGCTTCTGCGGAATAAATTGAAATTGAAATTGAAAGAAGCTGTGTTTCAACTAAACGCACATAGTTTTAAATCAAACTATTCTGGACACGATAGAATGGCTCTAACGAAAATCAGCGGTTGTTTGCCAGTCTGTACAAAAATTGGATTGACAAAACTTGATTTTTGATGAAACATGAGCGACCAAACAGTTCCAGTGTTGCAAACGGTGCATCCAATACCACCCGTGCAAAGAACAGACTTCAGCAACTAAGTAACATTATTAGCCACCGAACAATGCAACAACGGTTGAAGACGCGTTTCTCAAACGGTGCATCGTGTGATTTGAGCCACAGAATGCGTTGATTAAGCAAGCGAAGCGAACGAAAATCAGCGTTTCTTAGCCGATGTGCCCAAAAATCGGATTGAAGAAACTTAATTCTCTTGATCAACCAAACCGTACCAGTGTTGCAAACGGTACATCTAAGACCAGCCTTGCGTAGCACGGGCTTCCTCTAGAAAAAAAAAATTGCACATCTTTAGGCTTATGAAATCCACTCTCAAAGTATTGCCTTGACTGAAGACATCATTTGTTCTATTTTACCTTCAATGCCTACCTAAACAATGGCTCCAGATCACAGCTCCGTAACGAATATTTGCCTTATTGTTTCTGTTTGTAACTTATGATTTAAAAGCCCGAGAGAATCACGTGATACGTTCAATCGCTGGAATTTATTGAATCACTCTACTTCTGTATTGACCACATAGTTCTTCGTGGACTCTATGATCAACTGAGCATCCCAGAGAAATAAAGTACATACATTCACCTAGAGAAATGTGGGTTAAAAATGGCATTATCAAAACTAACTTTAAAAAAGTGAAGGCCATCTGTTGGCGAACACTACACGTAGCGTCAGATCTTATGTACAAGACAGTGTGGAGTAGGAATAAGGCTACTGTTGCGTTAACCATAAAACTTTAAACGACTATTTTATGGAGATGAACATTTCAAAGATTCAAGTGGGATGTGCATTGCACTGAAGGATGAATGGTGGTGGTAAGAGAGAAAGAGAGAGAGAACAACATTATATTACAAACTAAAAAGTCAAGTAAACCATAAAAAAGGTTTGTATGATTGAAGAATCACTATACTTGTTAAAATGTATATCGCCAAAGCATATCAGAGCTAGACAAAAGCTAGACAAAGCATATCGCCAAAGGTGTCCAGGGAAATCAAATTCCATGGGAATAAAAACTTCAACTCTGGCGTAGGCTCAAATTTCATAAGTCTCAGCAGGCAATCACAAAGTAAGTATTTACATGACTTTGATTTAATACTTCAACCTTGATCACCAAATTGAACGATTTAAAGGAAAACGACTACTAAATCAGCGAAATACGAAGAACGTATGTAATAAATAAACACAAATCGCTGGAAATAATATTAAGACAAATTGTAAATTAGCCAACAGCAAAAATCATACACTAGAAATAACGTAGTTCAGTAAGCCACCTTTATGCACTTACATTTCGTCGGAGTGGCATGACCCGGATTCGAACCGGCTACCCGGTTCGCCCCCAGATCACTTGCATAGCGCCTTAATCGCAATGGCCACATCCTCCTCTGGCACAAAGATAACTCACTGAACCCGTTATTAAGGTCACAACCGTGACCAGG
>JAHWFP010078184.1:0-13011 GCA_023313725.1 Lithobius niger
ATTTTTCCGACGGCAACGTTGCTACACGGCACGACTGATCTGTAGGAGCTAACTATAGATAAAAGAGTAATAACCCAAAAGTAGTTTTAAGAATTCGCTATCATCGGGCGCCCCCCCCGCGGGGAGGGGGGGGGGCGTGTGATGTTGCTTTAAATATTTCTCCTCCCCACCCAAAAAAAAAATACTGAAGTCATTCAGTACTAAGTTATAAAGACATCGCATGCGATGATATCCAGTAATATCGTACATATCAGTCGACCCGCGTGTCTACGTCAGTGACCCGTAGAATAATTTGAGCAAGTTACCAGCCATTGGTCGATTGGTGGTGACCTCAGCTAGCCGCTGACGACGGCTACATAGTTACCAGCGATAGGTTGGTGGACCGGGATGAATGACGTAAGTCGTCTAAAGAAAAAATAACGCACTTCGTACGTTTGCTGCGAACAAAAATCTTTGACTATTTCTAGTGGAGGATTTCCTCGATAGATTCGACCCATGTTCGAACTTAAACCTAGAAATGTGGCATAGAATCTGTGTGCAAAATTTGACAAAAATCCGATAATTCGTTCAAACGCTATAGCGCGAACACACAGACAGGCAGACAGACTGACACTCAGACAAACCGTTCGCATAAGAGTCTCAATCGACTCTAATAACAAAGCCAAAAACTGGTAGAGAGGCCACCAAGCTGAGAGTGGTTCGGCCCTTCAAAGGAGTGATATCAACACACCAAAACGTAACTAAATAAAGCAAATTACAACAAAATTAAAGCCAAACCAAAACATGTAAAGGTGACTAAGTTGAGAATGGTTCGGCCTCTAGGAAAAACGTAGTAGCAAAGTGTTGAAAACACTAATAATAGTTCGAAGGTTAAATGAAAACTAGAACATTGCTACTTTCGGTAGCAATGTTCAAGTTTTCATTTAACCTTCGAACTATTAAGCGGTGCGATTAAGTTGGCGAATATTTTGGTGTGTTGATATCACTCCTTTGAAGGGCCGAACCATTCGGAACTTGGCGGCTCCTTTTACCAGTTTTGGTTTTTGATATATTACTGAGCTTAAAAATCTTACGTTACAATGTAAATAATTTTGCAAAACTATCTATACAACTCCAAATTTTAATTTACCACTTCTCTTAGAAGATTTAGATGACAAACTACGTGGTGATGTACTAACTGATTCAGCAGACTGATGAAAACCAGAATCTATAAATATTGCAAATCATTCTCTTTTCGAGTTTAATCCCACTTTAATCTCGGAGTAATCCCCCTGATAGCTTCGTACATTTATTCCTTATTATTTTCCCACAACAAGGTGAACAGGGTAGCTAAGAAATGAGGCCAGGTGCCTGTCAGCAAACTGTTCGTTAAAAATTCATGAACGAACGAAGGGAGGTTGGGGGAGAGGGCGTTTTAGGGAGACGGTATGTGGTAGGGTGAGCATAGCTGAAAGATGACGTCTTGGACAAACACTATAAACATTAATATGGAAACAGCCTCACTGTGTGTAACGCATCCCGAGATAGTTTCCTGAAAGTTGGAGTGCGCGCATGCTTTAAAGGTGGGCAACCAGTATCCATTAAGGTGCCACTAGCCCAACATTGTGCATCGTCGGACGTAATAATTACGTGGACTTATTTACTCAATGATCTTACAGTCTCGCAGTTAAAATGTGAAATTTTAACACGGTTTTAGTTTTGCCTTTGCTGACTCTTTATAGAAGCAACCAAACTAAGATTTTCAGATACGATTGGGAAAATTGTTTCTTTCGGAGTAATTCTTTATTTTTTGTCGCAGACTGATACGATCCCTTACGCTTGAAACATAATATCAAGGTTGTAAATCGGAAAAGAAAACATCCCACTTGCTGAAAACTGCAGCAACTGAGAACAAATTACAAAAAGTCCGCGCAAGTTAGGCCTAAGAAATCCTCGCTTACAGCAATGGCTTCAGTGAAAGTCGCCATACTTTTTCCCTTCTAAGTTTATCAAGTGCAGCTAACCAATTATTGGCTTCAGCATAGAGGTATGGCGTTATTGTGACTAAATATTCGAAACGCACTAAGTCATTCTCTTGACAGCCTAACTCGTTTGAACTGCAACATTCATCTGTAAGCTGGCAAATTTTCGAGAATAGGTTTGTATCTGTAAGTAATAGTTATTGGTTAGAAGCGAGCAGTTATCGGTTTTTAACCATTGGCGGCGATTATTGGCCCGGCTCGAGTATACAAAGGTCGAAGGCGTCAGCCCGAGACTTTCTCATACGAGAGCCGGGACAATGATCACCGCCATTGGTTAAAAATCAATAACCGCGAAATTCTAGCCAATAACTGTTTTATGCCACAGTTGGGACGTCTAGCTAACTCTTATTTTATTAAAACGTGTTTGTGTTTTGTGAATATATCTCGATATGATTGAAGATCATTCCATTTTAGTTTATGGAGGGTGGAGTGGATGGTAGACCGACGAGTCCTTTGCGTCCGTTTGTGGGGGGAGTGGGTGGGAGGAGACGAAGCGTCGTTTCGCTGTATTTCACGTTAGCCACCTCGCTTGTGTTTTCGAAGGTTTCGGAGTGATAAAACTTCGATAAGAGGCCGCAGGGATAGAATTACATTCGGGGAAGGTATGTAATTCATTTTGAGCGTTTGTAGTTTGAGAATTGTTAAACAAAATACGATAATAGGGTATCGGTATGAATGAAGGTCATTGCATTTTAGTTTGTGGAGAGAGGGGCGGGGGGCAGTTAACGCAGAGTAAATAGCTTATAGGCCAGACATATAAGAGTTTGCAGAGATGGGATTTCATTCCTTTTAAGTAATTCGTTTTATAAGTTTTGATTGTGTTACGTTTTTTTTTTTTGCAAGCTGTATTTGGTTGTTGGTGTGTGGGTTCTCGGTCGCGTGATCCGGAAGTGTCAAAAGTGTGGGTTATTGGCAAAAGTGTGGGGTAACTTGATAACCTACACTTTTTGCGATGACGCACACTTCGGGAATTTAGCATGGCGTTGAGTTAGCGTGACGTCACAGCAGTGGTATAATGTTAATTAACTGAACGAAAAAGGCTTACTAAAATTCTAGGGAACAATGACTTTTTACTCAGGGGTTATGTCAGAAAGTGAACGCAGTTTGTGTTTGAAATGTTTCATGTTTGTGTATGTGTGCGTGTGTATTATGGGTATGTGCACTTAACGTGTGTATTATACAGGTTTTGTTTTAATATTTATCTGTGTTTGTTGTTTTATATTTTAAGTGTGTTTCGTGTGAGTGGCTATATGAGTATTTTGTGTGCATTTATAATTTGTGAAACAAGCATACCCCTAGTTAACGCAGTTTTTTTAGCCTGTGTTTGTGTTCGATGGTTTCTGTTTTAGTTCTGGTTTGTGTGAATAATTACGGGTTCCGATTTTGTGTCTGCATTTTTCATCTTTCAAATTTGTAGGCGTTTTGCTGTTTATGGCGTCTGTTTTGTGTGCATTTGTGCGTTTAGGTCTGCGTTCTGTTTCATGTGCGTGTATATGTTGTATTTTGTGTGTTTATTTTGTGTAAAATATCCGAGTGTCGGAAAAAAAAATCCCAGGAAAAATAATCTCCGGAAAGAAAATCCCGTGGATTTTTATTTCGGAGATTTATTTTCCTGGGGATTGTTTTTCCGTGGGACTATTTTACCGGGATCTTTTTTCCGGGGATTTCTTTTCTGGTCCCCGAAATATCCAACTGTTTTGTTTGTAACAACCGTTATACATGTGTACGTGTGCATGGAGGCTGGCATGTCACAATCCTTGTTCCCTGGAATTGTAGTCTAAATTACAGTTCATTGCGTTCGAGTGAACTGTAATCCTTTTTTATTCGTGAACCTTCACAGCTGCGAGTATGGGGATACGAGCTCTAACGCTTATTTTTCTAAGCGGCGAAGCCGTTTTTTGTTAGGTTAATTTGTTGGCTTTTTTCGCTTCCTTTTTATTGTAATTGGTACGGTCTAGTCTCTCATGTGTACGGTATGTCCACTGTCCATCCAATTTTGTTTGCGAAAAAACGGAACATTAGAAATTCGCATTTATGTTCAGGTTCCGCCCAAGCTTTGTCCCATGTTTATTATTTGATGGCAACACTCTAGTGTGTGTTTAGATTTAGCTTGTATCATCTGGATGGGTAGCTGATTCTGGGTTGTTGCAGGCAGATGCAGTATCGCGGCAAACATTCGCGGAAACAATTCAACTGGCTTCCCGAAGCCCGCTTTGAAGTAGTAAATAAGTCACTCAGTCATGTCGGCCTTCCAACTTTGGTACTGTAATGCCTCAAAATTAAAGACTTCGCACTCTATGGTTTAAAACTTGAAGATTTATGCAAAAAAAAAAAGCCATTTTAGTCTGGTACGAGGTAACGGTTTAGTATCAGTTAGACGATGGCGCAAGGCAACAATGTGGTAAGACTTTCGCTGTTTACCCGAGTGGCGAAGCCACGAGGGCAATAAAGCGAAAGTCTTACTACACTGTTGCTGAACGCCATCGTCTAACATATTCGTACAACGACGAGTTGAATCTTTAGTGAATGGCCCATTGTTGCAATAAAGCGAATGTGTTAGTGTATTGTTGCCAAACTATCATAAAAAAAGGGTTCAAAGGGTTTAACGATCGTTTACCACTCCTGGTCATCTTCCCGAAGCCATAAGGACCTATCGTCGAACACATTTGTACAACAACGATTTGCATTGTTACTAACCGAGCCATTGTTGTGATAGTATAATGAGCCATTGTTGGCGGGAATGTTCTTTGCTCCAACTCCGTTTTTAAAACTCACTATTGTGTGCGCGGTGTATCTTGAGTCCTGCGAGTATTTTGTGAGCGGCTGCGTCTTCCTGGATGGGGTGGCTTTAATCGATGGCCGCCATTGTTTTTTTAACCATCTTAGATATCAACAAGGCACTCTGCTACTGAAAACGTACAATCGATTACCTCTGTTCGTTCTGCGGAGAACTCAAGATAGGCCGCGGACAGTTTAACTGCACACATGCCTTATGTATTTATTTTCATCAATTTTAACTCTTTACTTTGGGTCTTTTTTCAGCTGCAATGAATGTATTATTTTGGAAATATTGATACGTAAACATTGATTGATACGTAAGTAAGAACCCCACGCCTTCGTTTTCTATGCCAAGAATTAATTTTTCTTATTTTATAAATGAATAGTTGTTAATTTAAAGTGTGAAATAGTTTAATCATGCTTTAGAAACGATTTGGGATACGTAAACATGGACAGCGATTGCATTTTTACTATACTTGTAAGGACAAAAGTCCTTCGTTTTATTACTTACGTAAGTAAGAAACCCATGCCTAGCCGTGGTTCTTACTACTAGTTAAGACAAGGGTTTTATTGTGGTAGCTGTGTGTCTTCATGATATAAATCCACTGCTGCAACAATGGTCCAACAATGAAAGAGTTGTACAAATGGTCTTATTTAGAAGCCCTAGCCCACGGCCGCGCGCTCTTTTAATACCACTATACCCTAGCACAACAATATCAGCACACACATCAGCTCACATGTCGAACACAGCACACGCCCGCGCATTCTGTCCACTCAAAGCACTGCACGCATGTCACGACAAAACCTAACTCTGATCTTTCTCTGGCTAACAATGCTAACTCAAACAAGATAGGCCTATACAACGACAAGTTTCCCTGCGTCCAACCATAGTTGCATCTTGTTCGAGTGAGCTACAATCCGTTCTTGTGCGCCTCTCCTATATTGCTGCCCCATTGTTACAAGCTGTCGCTTTGCATTCTAGGGCCTCCCCGTCTCCTGACCACTTTCTGAAAATTCTCGTGCGCAAACGAACTCTAATCGACATTGGCGCCTTTGAAAGTTTGAACTATATTTTTGCGTTGATGTATAATTTTCAAAATATGGGTGATAAAACTGGCAGTATTTAATCTTTCAACATATCGGTGAGTTTTAATTGTCGTTGCACGATAATTAAAACTGTATTAGTTATTTCTCGCTGGGGAGGGGGGGGATTGAGGCTTAATGGCGCGTCGACAGCTTGGGCTACCTTTCATATCGTCAATTAAAGTTCCAATCGCTACAACTTCAAAGTCACTTAAAATGTTCGACCCGTTGATTTAGAACACTTCACTACAACCTGATCAGACACGAAGGACTCTTTTTTTATTATTATTATTATTTGTTATGATATTTGAGTCAGTCGTGGGATTAGAGCCGATATCCACTTGGTTTGGAAACGAAGATGCTGACTACCGGGCTGTGCTTGCTCACTTTACTCGGGGTCCAGGGACCCACACAAAGCTCGCAGTGCATCTGGAACCTTAGTTTTTACGGTATGCGGTGTACCGTACGCCGGGTCTCAGGAGGTTAACAGTGCTCTTAGCCTTTAACCGTAGCAGACTCAGGTCTCAATGTGCTCGATGTGTTGGCATCAGTATACTAATGTGGAATTCTTACCAAGGCCGATTGGGATAAAAGCTGGATCCTTCGAGAGGCACATAGTTTTTACCTTTATACGGGCCTTGCTGTCAACGCACCTCCGCGTCAATGTGAACTAGCCAGGGAGGAAAAAACATTGTTCGAACACCATGCGCATTAACTGAAACTTCTGCGTAGGATGCGCGTAATATAATTAGACACCCAAAGATTACGTCACGTCATTCTTCGCAACGCAGAGAAGCCTCCCAAACAAGGCCAACGGCCCCAGCGCATATTTTAAAATGGATTTTTAGCAAACGGACTCAGTAACGCTAGGTGAATAAAGCCTTATGACTCTACTTCATGCGGACTACCGAATAACATATATGAAAGCAGTGTATTGTAGGGAAGCCATTAAAGCAACCGTCTGTAACTAGGTTTTTTCACCATTTCTGACCTTAGGGGCCGTCCAGTATTACGTCACACTCTGGGGGATGGGTGGGTGGTTGATTTATTGTGATAATTTTGACACAGGGGTGAAGTTTGTTTCTAAAATGTGACGTCGCAATCTTGTATCACGGTTTGTCGTTCACATCAACTTAATTTTTTGGCCTTAATAATCTTTATAATAATATCAGAGACCGGCTAAAAGGAAAAGGAAAGCCTAAAGAAAGCCTAAAGGAAAACCACTTCTCCCCTCCTCGCGCCCGCATTGAAAATGCACTCTCCCACTCTACGTGCAGCCAAAACGGAGCCAGGCATGAGTGGTCGATCAATCTGACAAGTCTTCGGGAAGAGTGCCGGGAAATGTGTCCCGGGAAATGTGACCGGCCCCGTGCAAAGGACGTGCTTCCTCTAGTATAAATAATAAACAACAATTTAGATGGAATTCCATTTATACACACAGAAAATTCCTAATATTTAAATCCGTGGACTGAAGAAGACATTTAATGGCTCGACACACTTGGCGACCTGGCCGCACGACTAGGTGCTGCAGCCAATGAGAATGCTTACCGTTTATGTAAAGCCACACACTAATCATTCTCATTGGCTGCAGCAACCTGGTCGCGCGGCCAGGTCGCCCAGTGCGTTTGAGCCCTAAAAAATACAATAAATTTAAGTATAAGTAAATATAAAGTACTTTGAAGTATTGCATGGCAGGGGGAGGGAGTGCTTGCAGAAGTATGTGTCGCAATTATTAGGGGGTGTTTTAAATTTTCGTGACATTTGTGACAGGGGTGGAGCGTGTTTCAAAATAGGCCAAAAAAACGTGACGTAATATGTGGACGGGTCCATAAAAGGTAGATCGTGATTTTTCTGCTGAAAAGTGACTAAAAGCTTCGTACAGTACATTCAAGAAAATCAATGTTTCATTCCCTTAAATCGTGGTTTTTTTGCACCAAAATTAACTAAAAGTTTCATACATAAAGCAAACTAAATAAATTAGTAAACTAATAAACAAAATTCCTGAACAAGTACGAATAAAGGCATTGTGTTAATCAAGACCAAACCCAAATCACCCACGCGAATGATCGCATAAACGCCTAATATTCCGCGTTGGACCAGTTAAGCTTAAATACCCACCCTGGACAGGTGTATAAGATTTGAATTATAACTTTGTTCCGGCCCACCCACCTTTTTTTCTCGAATTACTTTTAACAGCCCGTGGGCGTTTAAAGTGGCACTATCACCGATTGAAGGTTGCCGAATCTGGCAACATCTAGTGCTCCCTAGCAGTATCTAGCACTTCCTTGCATCAAGCCAAGGAATTCACAACACCGTTTGTTTTAACGAAACATACAAGCCACGACCTTCTTAATAATTGATGGAAAAGTTGGTACGTCCTCGTGCACCTGAGAGCAAGCTATAAAGGTTAACAATATCATTATCGCTAGATGGAGCCACAGTATTTTCGTTCGCTTTTCAATCGGTGGTAGTGCCACTTTAATAGGCGATTTACGGTATTGTTATGTTGGCTGGGCAGGAAAGTTTCCGTAAATACGAGAATTTGTATTGCTTGAAGGTTAACTTAATTATCCTGTTTTTTTTTGGAATTAAGTTTTCACGTTTTGATGGTAACTTTGTACGCAAGGAAGGCAGCAGTTTTCACCTTTTCGTAAACAAGGCACTTCCGAGTTAGCGTGCCGAACAACGAAAAACAAAACAATCTCACAGAAAATGGCAACAAAAATTCGTTTCGAGTGCTAATGTTGTTGTTTCATGAAAAATAACATTCAAACGAAACCTCGCTCGATGGACAAACGACGCCGACACGTATTTCTGCGGCGTTACCATGGAAACCCGAAAAGCCACGAAGCTCTACAGGTGACAAACGGATGATGAAATTGACCGAAAATGTCATCTTTTCCAGTCAAGACGAATGGTTCCATCGCTGACTGCTAGCTGGCGTGGCTGTTCCTGACATGCGCAGATGTTTCCTTCCCACCATGGGTGATCACCTTCCGGCTATCATTTACGCTTTCCTTTTTTGATGGATGGAATAACATTTGCATAGCCGCCATTTTCCACGATAAATGGATAAATTACTTCAGTTTTCCCCCAAAGTCACTAACCCCAACGCGACGACAACGAATTTATTATTGACACCCGGACAGACTTTGTGAAGTTCCCGTAAGCCCTCGTAGAATCCGCAAGACCGTGGTCACGTCATCCACATGTCACGTTTACCTTTCGTTTTCTTGAGAAGCTACAGCCTAAAGGGACACGAAATAGACACAAATCGCTTTAAAAAAGGACATTTCTCACCCGCAACGTATAATTTGAATACACAGCGTGAAGTCGTAGGCAGTGGTATATTCCACAAACTGGCCTAATCACGAACTTGCGCTAAAGAGTGTCCAGCCGCTCAGAGAAATAGTACCAATTTTAAGTATCATTAACCAGACATAGATATGTTAAACATAAACAAAATCTATTTACGTGAAAGAATCCCGCCAAATTTCAGTCAAGTGTAGTGATATCGGAATAAAAATGGCTGCCACCCAAGTTTTCTACATGGTGCACCAAGCCTAATCCATTTACTGACCGAAAAGGGGTTCCCCTTAGTAATTAGTGATATCAACCCCGCCAACGAACAACCGCCAAGCTAATCCCACCGACTATAAGATCAAATGTTAAATGAAAATCAGCACCATTGCTATACGATCCGTAGCAATGGTCAAGTTTTTCATTGAACTTCTGAAGTAGTTGGTGGGATTAGCTTGGCGTTTGTTCTTTGGCGGGAGTGTTATCGTTACTTTCATAGGGAAACACTTTTCGGTCAGTGCATGGTTTAGGTATACAACACGTAGAAAAGTTGGTGGCAGCCTGGTTTTCTGATATCGGCTGAAACTTGGCAGGTTCTTACATCCAAATTGGTTTTGTTTGGATATCACTTCTTTTCTAGTTTTCAACAATTTGTTTGGCATACCTTACAAAGTTCGTAGGTTTATACGAATGTCCTATGACTGCAGTAAACGGTATTGATACTCAACTTGTGCCCAGTTGCCTGTTGTTTCGCGTTTTTTTTTGTTTTCTGTAACCCTGCTACATACAAAGTTAAAGGGGGATTGCCACCAAATGACAAGCTCAGCATCTGTAGCCATTTGCCGCTATTTACTTTTGTCTAGCCCTTACCTTCAACAGGCGAAGGACACATAAATAAATTTCTTTTTAGACAACAAACAATCCACGTGCCTCCTTAAATTATTGAGTGTAAAGTTGGTGCGCCCTCGTGTACCAAAAGGAAGCGGCAAAGTTAAGCCTAACGACATCACGGGCGATTTTTTTTCTATATATCGATCATTTCGAAACGCAGATTTTGAACCGCTAGATGGTCGCCATCTATAGTGACAGTGATATCGTTAACCTTGACCGCTTGCTCCCGGGTACACGTGGACGCACCAATTTCCCATTCAATAATTAAGGAGACACGTGGCTAGTTTGTAGTGTAAAAAGAAACTTCTTTAAGCATTCCTTCGCTTGTTGAAATCAAGTGCTACATAGAAATAAATAATGGTAGACGGCGCTAGAAGCTGCAACTTGTTACGTTTAAAATGTGTACACCACATCCCATAATGGGTTCACTAACATCTAAAGTTTACCACGCATTTTTATGCATTTCGTATGAACGCAAGACGTTACTATTAAAATACGACCATAAACAATAAATGGTGCGCCAGTTGTATGTGAACAGCATTCTTGTCGCTCTGTCGTTAATGAAGGAGCAGTGTTATCTATCCGCCCAAAATCAAACTGGTATATGACAACCCACCAAGTTTCCAAAAAGGATCGGACTTTAAAATTAGTGATATCATTCAACCAGAGAAAGGGCGCCAAGGTTAATCCTATTAGCCAAATAAATCGCACCGACTAATGGTTCGAAAATTAAATGAAAATTAGAACATTGCTACTCGCGGTAGCAATCTTCAAGTTTTCATTTAACGTCTAAAGTATTATTCGGTGCGATTAACTTGGTTAATAGGATCAACCTTGGCGGCCTTTCCGTTGTTGAATGATATCACTACGTTTAAAGGCCGACCCTTTTTGGAAACTTGGTGGCTTCTCTTATACCAGTTTTGGTTTAGAGTGAGTATCACGACTCTCAGGTCTGTGAACGGTCAAAAGGTCACACTGTCTTATCTTCATCTCTATCTTTTTTCTGGAGGAATTTTATGTTTAAAAATTTTCTCATTGATAATTTCCGCATTTACTATTGCCCAATTATCCGTTACATCAGCCAAATTGGTTTGGTTTATTGTATGGCCATGCTTCATGTGGTTAAGTTTCAGAAATCCCAATTTTAGGCATACTGGCTAACAAACGCTGATTTTCATTTCCTTCGTCAACTCAATCAGCGCATCCCCCTTCAGTGGCTCCCTCTGAGGTTAGTGGTTATCTACGCAATGAAGCTGGAATTGCTCACTCAATCACAATAATTAATTTCATCTACTTGGTCGAGCATCTACTTAGCAGCAACACACTAGCATGTGTCTAGATTGCCAGCCGCAAGGCAGAGACTGAAGAACAGAGAAAAATAAGAATTCTGGTATAAGCCAATAATTATTCACCCGCACTTCGAGAAAACGTAAAAAAGGAACACGGATTACAAACAAAAACATCAAGTGTGCCGTAAAAAAAAAGGGGTTATATGATTGAAGTTTCACTTTTCTTGTGAAAATCTACACAGATAAAAATTGATGATATTTAATTTAAATAAATAAGCAAATGTACAATTGAGAAATTTGTATTATTCAAGTGCTGTTGTGCTTTAAGAATATTTTTAATTCGTAAAGCACAACAACACTTAAACAGATGCAATTCTTCTGTACATTAGATTATTCAATTAAAAATCATCAATTTTTATCCGTGTACATTTTAGCAAGTAAAGTGAAACTTCAATCATATAACCCTTTTTTTACGGCACACTTGAAGTTTTCGTTTTCAATTATTATTGGAGCGAAACTCCGCTATGATCACACTCCAATGCAATCTTAGACCACGCATCAAGCAAAAATCACAAGGACTATCCAAATCACACAGCAGTAAGAGAGTCTGGGCAAGATTTATCAAAAACAAAAACCGGAATCGGACTTGGGGTTGAGGAACCATCAGGGTGAAAAAATGGGCCAATAGCCTAGAGCCAAAATCCAAACAACAACGGGACAGCGATCCGTTTCTAATTGTTAGAGTCATCCTATTGTTAAAAAAAATGATTGTTGATAATAAAGAGGTGGCGTAAAGCTTCGGACCATGGTAACAAACCAAACTAAAGATAAGTTCACTTCTCGTCGATCATTTTAACATTTGAATACACCATTTTGAACCTTCCCTATGGCCCAAACCCCAATTAAGCAGTTGTTTCTTATTGTTTAAAAATTACAAGGCAAATTTTTAAATTTTACTGGGGGATTTGGCCCAGCCACTCTAGCAGCCTTTCCGTGGTTGAATGGTATCTTTACTTTCAAAGGCCGACCATTTTGGTCAAACAGCAAAGAAAGCGGAGCCCGTTCCATTATGTCGACAGTGGAAGTGACGACGGCCCTAGTTGTTATTATTATTATTATTATCGGTTTCGTCAAAAAGGCCAGTTAGGGTAACCGTACACCAAAATCGACAAAACGTCGTTGCAAGACGAAACGTCGCATCTGGTGGAGAGACCTCATAGCCATTCTGTAGAAAGAGCTTCGCCTTGTTGTCATGTGACGCCTAAAGACGGCTCGCGACAACGTCGCTTCCGGTGTGTGGCGTTCAGGACATTGCTATGGTTTTGGAGACGCCTGCAGCATGCTGAGACAGGTTTCGACAAAATATCCTGTCGTGCGACGTTTTGTCAACTTTGGTGTTCGGCTACCCTTAGTAGTAAATCGTTAGAATTCCCGTTATCCCCATTTTGGTCTGACCCAAAATACAAGCACGTTACCTTTAAAGTGTATATGGCTTTGCATTTGTTATCTTTCTTTCAGAGACCCGAGTAAAATAAACGATGTTTTTTGCCCTTCGGACAAGCAAACGTTCCCATTATTATATTACATTCATAGAAGACACGTGGACATTTCCAAATTACACATTGCAAAAAAAAAAAACAAAAAAAAAA
>JAHWFP010078198.1:1351-16878 GCA_023313725.1 Lithobius niger
TTTTTTTTTAATTTTAGCCCTTACTCCAGGGCTCGTGGTAACTGTTTTAAACTTGTTCTTCCCCGTTTTCATTTAAATTCCCAGAGGTCGTCCTTCGTTCTTAGAGTGGTTCCTATTTGGAACACTCTAGACAATGAAACTATTTTACCCCCATCGCTTCTCTCCTTCAATAAACGCTTATCCACTTCCACCCTTTGCCCGTTCCTTCGTCGCCCTGAACATTCTATTTGGAACCCTTAATTTTCCAGTTCTCTACCATCTTTTTTTCCCTCTTATTTTCCTTGGGTCTGCTGTCAGCGGTTCGATAGACGATCCCTTGCCCTTCCCTTTCGCCCTACGTGCGAAATAAAATTTTATTATTATTATTATTATTATTATTATTATTGTATGGAGTAATACTAATGTAAGCCGGTATCAATAAACAGTCTTCCGATTATTTAGGGAGGGGCCCCCAAAAAAATTAATAATAAAAAATAAAATAATAATAAATCAAAGAACTTCAGATTATTCAGACAAGGGGGTTGGGGTGGCCAGGACAGAATCATAGGCAGTGCCCTTACCCGTGAGTTTCCACCCCGATTCGGATAATCACACTCTGGGACCCCAACAGAAACAAACGCCGGTGTGACAACAAACTGGGCAGTGTAACAACGTGGGTTCCTACTAGACCAGCTAGTAAGAGTAAATACGTTGAAAAAAGTAAAGAAATTAATAAGTCAGTAAATTCCAATTGCTGCAATAGTTGAAATATTTCTTTTTCGTCTGTGCACAGATCGTTGTACGAAGCACTTTGGAGCCCTTTTTATATTTTTGCTGATGCAAGATGGACATGCATTGTTCTTGACCTACGTTTATTTTCTTCTTTATGAGTAAGGCAACAAGAAGTTTTGAATTCTGGTAAGAATGACGTGTGACGATGGTGGCTAGCTTGCTTGTAATTGGAAGGCACCTGTTGACCATTTCGATAGTGTTGCCCATAATTTAAACACAGCATCCACGTTCCACATTCTCCGTCGTCCAATGGGCTGAAGTGGGTGACGTGATCTCGTTTTAGTTATGAAAATTGCGGAGCTGCTGCGTATAGTGTTGTTCCATTTTTAATTTACGGCTATTTTCTTTATATTGCTCGAAGATTCTACGGTGCTATACCTAGAAGTTGAAAAGGGCGAAAAGGTGCCTTTAAGTCTAGTTGCTCATGCAGGCAACCGAATTGCCTTCACCGATTTCTGCCCTATTGGCCTTAGGGTTGATGATAACCAACAACAAAATCCAAGATTGCACCATAGTGCCATCTACCATTCATTATAACGTTGATCTGCTTGCTACCTGTGCCAAGGAGTTTATAAATTATGGGAGTTTCCGTGTTGCAACATTTCATCTACTGGCTATTAGTGTGTAACTCTATGGCTATGTCTTGTATTGTTGGGCGAAATATGACTAAATTTGTAAAAGTACGTGTGCAAATAACCAGTGTTTGTCGTGCCCTTTCCTTTCCTCCCTTGTCGCAAGGCCATCTTGCAGAGAATCTGCAGGTTTTTTTTTCCTGGCTGAAGGCCAGTTCATTCCTGCCAGAATATTTTACCATAGCACCGCTAGTACCCCGTTCGGGGTGTATCTTTAATCCGCGTACATGTGGGTTAAAGATGCACTCCGAACAGGGTGGACACATCCGAAGAAAGGTGGATCGTATCAGAGTTAAACTAATCCGCATTGGTTGGTGGATCGAACATGCTTCGCTTCGCATCACTTCACTGAGTGTGAACTCTGGACGCAAATGTGAAAAGCGCATAGGCAAAGACCAAGTCCTCCGTGTTAAAGCTTAGCGCATGCGTCGTACATGTCTTGGCATGTGTGGTCGCACACACAATGAGCTCACCCGGAGTTTCACGATTGCTTGCGTCATACGTTTTAGCATTACAGAAATCTCGATGTATATAGTAGCGCGCAAAGAGCGCCCCCTCAGTCGGTGTTTCATACTTATCTGTTTAGGCTAAATAAAAAACACTATTGCAGCGTCATTTTTTGCATGATCATACCTGGACCTGCGAAAGGTGTTAACATAGAAGATTTCGTCTGCGGCTAAGCACTTGTGCAAATGTGGGTCGAATTCCGAATTAGCAACATTTCATCACCAGGTGGCAATCGCGTTTCGTTTACTGTTTACTCAAATGCACCTCACATAAACAAATGAAGTATGCATTCATTTTCAAGGGGAGTTTATACGAATGTCAGCACCTATTACTTAAATATTAAAAAAGTTACACGATTTATGGGCTGGTGGCGCCACGGTGTGTGTGTTAGTCCAAGCACTAATACGTTAATTAATTGACAATGGCGTGTTCTGGTGAGCGGCTGAGAAACTAACAACTAACCCCTTTTCGCCGTGCTTTCCCTCTGGTGCTCCGAACGGGGGTCTAGCAAACTAATCCGGATTCGCTTCCATTTCTCTCAATTCGTAATTCGATTCCGAATTAAAACAATGCACTCTGAACGGGGTATAGGATTGCTGATGTAGGGTGGACATGTGTTGTTGTTTTTTCTTTCTTTATGAACAAGGCAAAAAGAAGTTTTGTATACTGACAAGGATGACGTGACGGTGGTGGCATTAAGCTTGCTTGCAATTTAAGTCTAGTTGCTCATGTAGCAAACGAATAGCCCTCACTGCTTTTTGCCAATCGTGTTAAAGTGTCCTTAGGGTTAATGATCGCTAACAAGAAAATCTTGACGATTGTACCATGGCGCCATCTACCATGTATTATAACGTTGACCTGCTTGCTATCTGTGCCAAGGAGCTTATGAATGCTGGGAGTTTCCGTGTTGCAATTCTTCATGTTCTCTCGCCCATTGTGTGTAACTCTTCAGCTGTGTCCTGTATTATAATGTAAGTTTGTTGCAAACGCAACTGGAATTGCACGGTCCTGGTGGCCACTGACTGCCATCCAATGTTAAAACTAAAATTATAAATTATAAAAGTTTAAGCGTTTAAAAGTTTAACACGAAGTGATGGCTTGGCTGCAGAGGAAGGGTTGATGGTATTGGGTTGGGGTCACGAATGCCTTCCCACCAAGGTTAGACCTACCAGGGACACAATGGTCCCAGATAGCATCGCCAAACGTGAGGGCAAACGCCGTATCATGTCAATGTTTCTTAAAATAATAAAATATAAAATAAAAAAATGCATCGTAGTTTAAAGCTTGGCCAAAACCAATTGTCAATATTAGTAAAGATAATAAAAAATTAAAATAATAATAATAACAGACAAAAGGAATAAATAAATAAAATATACATTTGCCACATCAACAATTGACTGGAACTAGGAGGGAGGTAAGCCGCTATAACCAGGTTAACTAAATAATAGCAGGTTATTCAAATTTCTTTATCCATTTAATATCCCCGTTCGGGTTAAAACGAAAAATCAAAAGCAGTCAAGAAAAAGTTAAAGTACTATATTGGTCGTTTAAGGAACACATTTAGATGCTCCTTATGGAGCAATCTGCAAAAAAACCGATAGGGAGTTTGCACTTACGGTGTCTGAGCTCAGGGCATTCCAAATTTTGGTGACGTGTAGTGAAAAAAATTCTATCTACAATCCGTAATGGAACCCTGAATAACGAGTTTCCATTGGTGCCCCCTAGTGAAATGGATCCTTGGTGCGACGTCAAAGAATGGAAGATCAACAGGATTCATACATACCATGCAATCAAATCGGACCTGATTCTACGTAGTTCCAGTAAGTTTAAGCCGCACCTGGAAAGGCTATCCTGGTAGTGTACATCACGCAGCCCAGGAAGTTTTTTTGATGAATTTACATTGCACACATTCAATCAAATCAAAACCCTTTGCCAGACAAGGCGGCCACAAAGGTGATGCATACTCCAGAATAGGGCGCACAAATACCTTAAATGCCCAAACATTGTTTGATAAACTCCCCGAAGTAAAGCATTTATTAATAATGGCCAAGTGCTTGAATGCCAGTGCACAGATATTCTGGCAACGTAGAGACGATTTCAAATCATTAGTAAACCAAACGCCCAAATCCCTGACTTCTTCAACAGTAGTTATATTAATGGAGTAGTTATAACAACCTTGTGGGCAATATACGGCTAAATTTGTGAAAGTGCGTGTGTAAATAACCAATGTACGACGTGCCCTTCCTTCCTTCCCTCCCTTGTCACAAGCTCGTCTAGAAAAGAAACTGGGTTCTTTTCCTGGCTCCAGGCCAATTTGTTTAACACTGCGGGAATATTATTGTACCGTATCATCGCTAATGCCCCGTTCGAAGCGCATCTTTAACCCGCATGACTGCATATATGCGGATTAAATGCTAAATGCGCTCCAAACGGGGTGGACATATCCGAATGGATCGTATCCGAGTTAAACTAATCCGCATTGGTTGGTGGCTGGAACACGATTCGCTTCACTTCAGTGTGTGCTCTGGACGCAAATGTTGTCGAATTCCGAATTAGCTACATTCCATCACCAAGTGGCAATCGCGTTTCGTTTACTGTATACTCAAATGCACCTTGCATAAACAAAGGCAGTATGAACTAATTTTCAAGGGGAATTCATTTCTTAATTTTTTCTTAATTCCTATGTTCATTTTTAAATACTCAAACACACCCAAATGAGTGTTTATGGCCGTCATTTTGATGGCCCTGGGCGAATTTGGAATCTGCCAAAAACCCCTGACCAGGTCAAACACAGAAATAACCTTTGCTGCCACTACCCACTCAACCATTTCTCCTAAATTAGGCATTGGGAACCTCTGCACCTTAGGTCCTCCGTTCAATTCCCTGTAACCTGCAACAGGCCTTGGCAATAGGACACTGCTCAAGATGGAGACGTGATGACTGCCACGTTTGGTGCAGCTTTTGTTTTTATGTTTTTTGTGTTTTTTAATTTTTCAGAGATAGTGTGTAGTGATCAAGGCAGGAATAAACTGCTGAAAGTTTTACTGTTTGCTGGATGTCTACCGTGGTTCTTTCACTGCCAGTCAGGGCTGACTTTTATTTCTTGTCTTCACGACCACAAAGCCAAATTTGACCGTCTTCTAGGCCTTGGCGTTTTTCTCTCTTCAGTGACTATCAAAATCGGCGACGCATTACTGCTTTTCCCAGGCCTAATCACTCCTAACGCCAACATTCTATTAATTTCCGTCTACATTAATTCCTTCTGTTTGGGTGAGTACCGGTGCAATTGCTTCTGTACCGTCACTTCCCGGTCCATTTCAATGTCAAATTCAACCAAGTCGGTGGTTCCCGGCTCGTAAGAGAACACCCCCAGAACTTGGTCAAAAACCCTGATCAAATCATCGATTTGTTCGTCCGAAAGAGGCCCAACCTTTGCCACCTCTATCACTTCCTTGCCTGTAAAATAACCTTTTTTTCCACCTGAATCCCACGTATGCGTTTCTAATTCCATGCCATTTCCTCTTTCCTCACCTTGTCCTTCTAGTACATGCACACCCACTTCGTTTATTGTCGTAACTTCCTCATAAAACGGTTTCATTAAGTTAGCATGGTACATTTTCACTTTGTCGCCATTTTTACCCATTTTTATTCTGTAGTTTACTTCACCAACCTTGTCTAAAACTTCATATGGGTCTTTCCAAAATGCTGCTAACTTGTCCTTATGATCCATTTTTAACAACAAAACCTTACTACCAGTCTCATACTCACGTAATCTCGCCCGTTTGTCGTAATAGACCTTATTACGCCGTTGTGCTGCCTTGTTGCAGTCTTTGACATTTCCTTCACATTCTTCCAATCGTTCAAGCTTTCTACCACATAGTCCAACACAGTAGGATTTACATGCACCTTCTTGCCTAACCATTTTTCCCGTAACACTGTAAATGGGGTCCTTACATTCCTACCATACACCAATACTGCTGGTGTAAAATTTGTCGTTTCACATGGGGTTGAGCGAATGGCGAACATTGCAGGAGCCAGAGCATCATCCCATTCCTCCGGATACTCAGCCACTAGGGCTCTGATGATGTCCTTTAATGTCCGGTGCATTCTCTCCACCGCCTGTGATTGTGGGTGATACGGAGTGCTATTAATAAGATCAATACCACACCTCTCAAGAAAGCATGTTGTCAGTTCTGATATGGACGGGTTTCCGAGGTCGGATTGGAGCAATCCAGGGAAGCCTACCCTCGAAAATATCCCAAGCAGCTCGTTCACCATCGTGTGTGAATTTGCTTCCTTTACTACCACTGCTTCTGGATACCTCGTAGCCATGTCCAACACTGTCAAAACATACTTATTTCCCTTTGACGTCTGCTTGAGTGGTCCCACAAAATCTACTACTACCTTAAGAAAAGGTTCCTCCCCCACTGGCACAAGCACCATTTCCTGTTTACCTTTCTTTACACCTTTACCATTTTTTGACATATTTCACAGTTTCTAACATACTCCTTTACTCGCTTGCACATTCCCGGCCAGTAAAATAGCTCCTGTAACCTTGCTACAGTCTTTTTCTTTGCCATATGCCCAAAATAAGCATTCGCATGAGCCATCTTAATTAACTTCCCAGTCAAAGCCCGTGGTACAACCACCTGATCATACAATTTTTTACCATTTTCCGATGCCCATTTCCTTCTTAACACTCCAACTTTCCAAAACAGGGATGTACCTTTAATTTCAGCTGCGATCCTGCACCCTTCTAAACTCGAGTCAAGTAATTGTTGTTGTTGCAACTCGCTCGTTTCAACAGCCAACAACTCCTCGAATCCAGCTGTCATTAAACCAAGCTTTTCAGTTTTGGCAACCTTTTTCTTCTCTTTTTTTTCTTTGTTTACATCCTGTTTGGCCACAATAGTTTCTTTATTGACTAACGTTTGTGATTTCTCATTAAGAATTGTCACCTTTGCTTTCTCCTCATTAAATTCGACCTTGGGGTTACTTTCAACCGGTGCAGTCTTTTCCGGGGCAGACGCAACATTCGTTACCAATTCTGCCGCATAATTATCCTCAATTAAAAAAAGAGAATCTAGTACATCTGGGTCAACAAAACTATCAATGGCTTGTTCATTTGATTTAACCCTTTTTTTGCTATTCGCCATTTGCCTCGTGACCGCATTTAAAGGCACATGTACTCGATTCGCTTTAGACTGCATTAACTGATGTGACTTCTGGCTCAGTAAACAGTCGTACCCTTCCTCATTAAAGTAAGGTGGCACCCCATAAATTAAAGTAATTGAGCCCTCCTCAGTTTCAATTCCACCTTTGCCAACGGGAGTTCCGTTACACCTTGACAAATTACTGAGAACTGCACAACCATTTCCCCCGTGTATGCCTCAGGTCCAACCTTTTTACTAGACACCACATCAATAAATAGCTGCCACTCACACCATTTATCTTACACGGTTTTGTAAAGTCACTTTCAACTGACTGCTTTCCTGCAATACCTTTTTCTACACTAACTTTCTTACCACTGTGTACACTGTGCTAAACTACCTACAAACATTTCCAACTAGAGTTTTAGCATTATTCTTGGGGCAATCCTGTCTCAAGTGTGAAGTCGAACCACAAACATGGCACTTCCGTGGTTCGTATGCCTTTAAAGGCGCTCTCCCTTCAGTCTCTGCTTGTGGCCTAGCCTGGGCATTTTCTGCCGAAGCAGTACTATTGTTACTACCACCTGTACCATTAGAACCATGTGTACCATTGTTCTGATTACCACCATTTTGGTTATTCTCTCCAGAATGAGAATTCCCATTTCGATTACCACCATTTTGCCTATTACCTTGGTACCCATTGCCTGGTCGATACCTCCCATTACCATTATTACCAGTGCCTCTGTAATAATTTCTCCCCTGTGGTCCGTCACCTCCGCTGTCCGAACCACTCCCCTGTCTCAAAACTGCTTCCTGCCGATTTGCACAATAATCGTCAGCAAGAGAAGCAGGTTCAAAACAGATTCCTGCTTGCCTTTATCGATTAACCATACCCGTGTCGGATTCGGCACTTTGTTCAAAAAATCCTCTATCAATATTTGCTGAAACAGCTTTTCAAACGAGTCCCTACAATCCAATTCTTTAACCCATTCAGTGCCTAGGGTGGTAAGATTGTGAGCAAAGTCTAAGTATGTCTGCTTATCAGACTTTTAAGCAGTTCTAAATTGCTAATGTAAGCATTGTTCCGTGACATTAAACCTAACCTTAAGGGCTTTAACACAAACGTACTACTGTGCAAAATCGCTATCAGATAGCCTCATCAGACATTCCCTCGCCTTTCCCGTCAGTAATGACAACAATCTAAATGGCCATTCCTCCCTTTTAAACCCCATGCTTTCACAAATTCTCTTAAATCCCGACAAGAATGTTAAAACACTGTCCTCTTTCTTCCTAAAAGGCTGGCACAATTCAGACGTCATACTTTTTCTCAATCTGCACAGACTCTGCCTTAACACTTAATTGTTTTTCCTTAAATTCTAAGTCCCTCTGTTGAATTTCGTCATTGTGATGTCTAGCGTTTTCGCTAATTATTCTCTCATGCTCAAACTGTTCCCTCTTTAACTCACTTTCCCTTTCCCCTTTTTCTCTCTCTAAGTCCCTTTGTCTAGCAAATTTTCTTTCCTCCAATTCGGCTTGCCCATCAAGTTTTTCCCTTTCAAAAGCAATAGTTTGTTCCTTTAAAGCCTTCTCCCTCTTTAATTCTTCTTCTCTAATCTGCAATTTCCTACTTTCTAACTCCCTTTCTTCCCTTTCTTTTTCCTTTTCGTATAACTCCCTTTCTTTTTTTCCCCTTGCTTTCGCCTTAACTCCCTCTCTTTTTGCTCTTCCAGCAATTCAATTGCTGCTTCAAGATCAACCAGCAAAAGTGAACCTGCCTCCAACCCATCTTTAAACAACCCCAGAATATCAGTTTTACGTTTTGGTGCAACCAAATCCAATTCCCCGCACACATCCTTTAACTCAGCAACCGTCCTGCCCTCTAGTAAATCCATGTTTAACTACAATACACACTACGTAACAAACAGTACATCAAAGCACCAACACACCAAAAAAATACCAACACGCAGCTGTACCGGAATAAACAACCCTATCAATCCAACGCCCTATTACCAGAGTGTAAAAAAAAGTTGGCCTTACCCCTGTTGCCGTGTTGCAATCAAACACCAAGTCGACGCCTTCACATCAGCCTTGACGACGATTCTCTACCGCCGCAAAAACCTTTAACCACGATCTGCCTCTTCCTCGACACCGGATTCGGCCAAATCTTCCACGACACTTGACTTTATGTTGCTCCTACCGGATCGCTCGTCCTCGTGCCTGGATGCCTCGGTTCTTTGCCCGACTGCAGCAATCCATTCCGTCAATCTTCTGTTTAGCCTTCCAACTTGCGTGTTCTTGCCTCCAAACGAGTGCCACACTCATTGGAGAGATCTTCCTGCTTCGGTACTCTTGGCCACCCTCCGAAGTTATTCATCAACTCCTGATACCAACTTCTCGCCGAACACCATTTTAACTTAATGGTCGGAAAAAAAAATCTTCTTCGACCTGGAGGGCTTAGTTCGTGACCACCGCTGCCGCCATTACAAATTCAGTGGGTCGACTCACGCTTGCAAACAAAATGATCCAATTTACTTCGTCTCCTTCAGCAAAATTTACAACAAGAATTATTTACAACGTGACATCGATCAACTTGAATTTGTCCTACAAAACGACAAAGAGCATCTCTGCCGCTTGTAGCTACCTTTTGCGAGTGTCTCTGGCGGTAAAACGTTCTTTTTTTTATACATAGTAATCTTCCCACCAAAAGCCAAGTTACAAAGTTGCAAAGAATGGAACGTCAGTCCTCGTGATAAAGTTGTTGCTTTATACGGTGTTCGATGGCCGGCAAATGTATCCAAATAGTCTTGCTTGTCGAACGTGGTAATGACCCATAATTGCTGATAATTAGCTAATGACTGTCATTAGGTGTTCGAATGGAATGATACGGCCAAACCTTACAACTGACATAGTGGCTTAGCAGTTGGATATCAGCCTTTGGGTTCAAAGGTCGTGGGTTCAATTCCCCGGTCAGGCAGTCTGATATTTGAGTTCAAAATGCAAAGTAAATTGGTTTGCTTCAGTATTTATTGTTGGCTGGCTAAACCGATTTTTAGGTGCAGTGGTAAGAAAACACGATCTATAACGCTTGCGGCTTCGAACATTAGAGCGCATTTATGCAACGACTCGCCTTCACCTTCTTGCAGCTGGAAATCATCTGAAATTCCAACATGGCGGCGGTTTTAACTCTGCCAGCTCGCAACGAAAACAGTCAATATGTGAATTCAGCAGCGAATGGGAAATCGTTTCGTTAGGAGGAATTCGTTATCTTATTGTCACGGATTAAAAGACTGCAAGCATTTACTCAAATGATGTCGAATTTAGCTAATCCAGGTAGCGTTGTTACCATGGCAACGACACATTCGCCATCACGATTAAATTATAGCTGCGAGAATGAAAAGGCGAGTCGTTGCGTAAACGTGCCCTTATATGAATAACACAAGGCGATTTGCCATAATAGAAGAAACACATTCTGAGTGGTTGAGCATACATGGGTTTGTATAGCCACGCCTAAGTCTTGCAAACGAACAGAACATGGAGCTGTGTGAGAGTGTTGAAGTCCATCTTTAGACGTATCACCAGAGGCATGTCCGGAGGTGGTGGGCATCACTCACATGAATGTTAGATGAGAACGACGTACGTTTCGTCACCCAGTTAAGTAGTTAGTGCTTAATTTGCAATGTCAAACAAATACCCACTCAGGTGGGGATCTCGAATACTACAATAATTGAATGCAGACAATTATTATTATAAATGGTGTAAAAAAAAACGATTGCTGCCTATTTGACACGTTTTGTGACAACGGGTTCACTTGTTTTGTCACTTCTACGTCAAATATCGTGCTTGGTGGCAGATCTATTCAGATGCGCTCATAAAGATTGGGGTTGTATTCGTTCGCTTGTTTCATATATACTCTTGTGGTAAGATAAAAATTCGAATATAGAAAATAAACTAATGTATATATCATCTGTTGCTCGACGGCCAAGTAATTGTGAGTTTAAAAATCCAATTATGTACCTAGTAATGGGAAAACGTATACGGCTTAATTTTAACGTAGATTTGAGGTTGCTTCGGAACTGCCCCCGACACGTTCGTGATTGAGTGCCATCGAAAATTAAATCAGTTTGATCAGTGATGGGCACAAGTCAATTCCGGACTTGGAATCAATTGACTCAATTCCCATTTTGTGGACATGGTGAAATTAATACAACGTTGGGCAATCCAGGTTATGAATTGATGGGATTGACGTATGCTCTTCAATTCCGTTTGATTTGGTTTGTAACTGACTTGGGTATTTGCCGAAAGTATAAACTGACTGGGGAGGAATTGACTTTATGACCAATACGTTTGATTGGCATTGTCATTACACAGGTTCATTTACGTTCTTATATTGTAACTTTAATCTCGATTTTCTGAAACATAAAGGTGCCTGTCTCCATATTGGCTTTCCTGCATGACTCAGTTTTGCAACATTACTTCAAACGTATGTAACTATTGCAAGTGTTTATTTTCTTCTCGCCTGAGACTGTTCTGCAACATTCACTCTAACCTGTATGTACGTGTTGCAAAAGCTATGTAAGCGTCGGATGCACGGAAACAGTGAGAGACTATATGTCCTTTTAATTTATATGCTTATAGCAGCGAAATGCTACACAAACTCGCTCACGTGACAATGAATTAGTAATAGTTATTGGTGAGAATTAAGCGGTTATCGATTTTTAACCCACGGCTGCGATTACTGGCCCAGCTCGAGTGTGGAAAGGTCGAAGGCAAAGGTCGAGGGCGAAGGTCGAGTATGCAAAGGTCGTGTTTGTGTTTCAATGTGAAAATTGCTTCAATAAAACGGTGATCAATCTGTATCTCGATATGAATGATGGTCCATTTTAGTTTATGGAAGGTGGAGTGGTTGGTAGATTGACGAGTCGTTTGCGTCATCTTTGTGGAGGGAGGGGGAGTGGGTGGGGAGGAGACGAACGCTTCGTTTCGCCACGCTAGCAAGTTCGCTAGGGTTTTCGAAGCTTTTCGGAATGGAAAAACTTCGATAAGAATACGCAGGGATAGAGAGACATTGTGCTGGCACATTCTGGGTAGGTATGCAATTCATTTTGTGCGTTTGTAGTTTGAGAATTGTTAAAAAAAAAAGTACGGTAATGGGGTATCGGTATGAATGAAGGTCGTTGCATTTTATTTTGTGGAGGAGGGAGGGGGGAATTACGCGGAGTGAATAAGCTTAGGTGTGGGGCAGACATGTGAGAGTTTCATTCCTTTTAAGTAAATCCTTTTGTACGTTTTTATTGCGTTACGATTTTTTTTTGCACGCTGTATTTGGTTGTTGGTGTGTGCGTTCTCGGTCGTGTGGTCCGGAAGTGTCAAAAGTGTGGGGTAACTTGATAACCCACACTTTTTGCGATGACGCACACTTCCGCTCACGGTTAACGGAATTTAATGCACGGTGGTGACGTCACGCCACCATATCCCCATGCTAAAAGTGTAGCCGTTATATACGGTTAATCTGAAAACCCACACACGTGACCGTGGGTTAATTTTGATAACCCACACTTTTTTGGATAATCTAACACTTTTTCCGCGCTCTACACAACCACTGCTCTACCACGTGACATACTTTGCAAAACTACCGTACACAACACAAATTCAGCCAATATAAATAAGCACATTTGCAACCTGCGACATTTATCGTACTAACACGAAAAAAAAAAAGCCTCGCGTAGGCTACTATGCTAGAACCCCACCCATGTAAGAATGGCCCAATCTGCCAACCTTTCGCTCCGACAGTACTAAAACTAGGCTACCGACACTTGTAAACACACCTAAATACACCTAAAAACATACGATACTCAAGTGAACAGCACATTTATAACCTGGCGACATTTTCCTCACTAACACGAAAAAAAAAACCTCGCGTACGATGCTAGCCCCCTCCCCACCCCCATCCATTGATAAATAGTCCAAGCCGAACCCTCCCCCCCCCCTCCCCGACAGCCTTTCGTTCCGACGGAACGAAAACTAGCCTACTGACACCTTTTAAAACACACCTAAAAACCTACGAGACTCAAGCGAATAGCGCATTTTATACGCTACATCTTATTTAAACTAATAAAGTAGAAAAAATACGGTTTTACCTTAAACACAAACGTCGGTGACTGGGACTGGATATAGGGACGTCCTCGCGTACGTGAGACTTTCACTATCTCGGGGGCCCACTCGTGATTCCCTCCACCCCCTCGATAGTGGACTAGCCGTTTCTCGCTCGCGAGCAATTATAATCGGTAAATCGACAAAGCCTCACGGATATCTACTACTTAACCTAAGGAAATTTAGCATGGCGTTGAGTTAGCGTGACGTCACAGCCGTGGTATAAATGCAAATAAACGCAACTCACTTCCCTTGTTTCTACCTGGATTTGAATTGGTATGATGTCGACTTGTTTGAATGTTAGCCCCCTGCTGCCCTCACGAGCCTAACCTCACCCACCTCAGCAGGGTGGTTGACTGCTCGAAGCATATTAGGGTGCTACTAACCAGTTAAGGGTGGCCGCACACCAAATTAGACAAATGTATAGTACGAAACGCTGCGAGACAAAACGTCGCATCTGGTGGAGGGACCCCCACCCGTCGTAACTAGAAAGAGATTCGTTTTGTTGTCGTGAGACACCTAAGGGTGACCGCACACCAAAGTCGACAAAACGTCGCACTACAGGACATTTTGTCGAAACCTGTCTCGGCGTGCTGCAGACGTCTCCAAAACCAACCAGAATGAGCTGAGCGCCACACACCGGATGCGACGTTGTCACGAGACGTCTTTAGACGTCTCAGGACAACAAAGTGAAGCTCCTCCTAGTTTCGTGTGACGGGGTCTCTTCACCAGATGCGACGTATCGCAACGTTTCGTCTTGCAACGACGTTTTGTCGACTATGGTATGCGTCGCGACAAGTGTCCCAGGTGGCCGCATACCAAAGGGTGCCAGCACACCAAATTAGACGTTTAGTCGCCCGACAAAACATTTTACTGTAACCTGTCTCAACGTGCTGCAGACGTTTCCAACACCATAGCAATGAGTTGAGCGCCACACACCGGATGAGACACTGTGGCGAGACGTATTTAGGCGTCTCACGACGACAAAATGAAGCTCCTTCTAGTTAGGTCTAGTAGGGGTCTCTCCACCAGATGCGACGTTTTGTTTCGCAGCGTTTCGTCGCGATACATTAATCTAATTAGGTATGCGGGCCACCGTTGCCCATGTTGGTATCCCGTCACAACAGCGCGGAAATAACAGCACGGAAATAACAACGACGTCATATCAGCGCGACTACAATACAGCGCACGACACATCAGCGTGCGACAAAACAACGCAACGACAAAATGGATACAACAGCGTGTGACAAAGCGGCGCATAGAGTTGTTTAAAAATAATGGCGTTTAGAGAATATTCTGTGCTATCTTTAGATCTAAGTACAAATCTATTACTCTACAATTTG
The DNA here is from genome assembly GCA_023313725.1 of Lithobius niger. Classification (NCBI taxonomy): domain Eukaryota; kingdom Metazoa; phylum Arthropoda; class Chilopoda; order Lithobiomorpha; family Lithobiidae; genus Lithobius; species Lithobius niger. The sequence continues at coordinate 15,905 of JAHWFP010078198.1, forward strand.
CAAACTCAACTAAAACCAATCTTTATGTGCTGATGGGGAGGCGGTGGGGAGCGAGAGGGACAAATTGTTGCTTTCGGGCCCTTCTTCTGTATTACAAGTTTAGGCCAAAAATAAAGCCCAAAAAAGTTACTTTTAATTCAAACTGTAGTAAGGACAATCAAATAAGTACGGATAACAAGACAGTAAATAAAAATAGGAAATAAAAAAACTACTTGAAAATATAGTTGAACCAGGAGCAAATGAAGATGCAGCAGGCGGTCCGCCTCACATCGCCTACGACAGGCTCACCGGACCACCAGCTCCATCTTCATTTACTCCTGGTTGAACGTTATGAAAATGTGGAACTGATGTTCGACAAGCTTCGGGTCTCTGCCCACAACTTACAACTGCAAGGCTAATTTAATTTTATCCAGTGTGTAATTTTACGTATTTTTATTGACGAGTCTTCTTTTTTCCCTGTTCACTTCCCTAGCTATGTTTTCTACCAGTCATTTTTTTGCATAGTTAGTCAACTGTGTTGGCCACCTTTTTCGAAGGCGCCTTAGCTCGTCTGCAGCAAGCCTGAAAAGTTAAAATCCAGTCGGCTTCAACAATTTTCAAATTGTTGAAGAAATAACAATTTTGACTGAAATGTTAAAAGGTTTTTAGGCTACAGGTTTAAAATAAAGTTTAACAATTAAAACAAACTTCTGACATGGCACACTAAATAAATTACTAACAAAAACGTCAAGTGTGCCGTAAAAAAGAGGGTTATATGATTGAAGTTTACTTTACTTTACTTTACTTTACTTGTTAAAATGTACACGGATAAAATTTGGACGTTTTTTAATTGAAATAATCAAATATACAATTGAGAAAATTGCATCCGTTTAAGTGCTGTTGTGCTTTACCTATCATATATTTAAAACGTAAAGCACAACAGCACAAACAGATGCAATATTCTCAATTGTACATTTGATTATTTCAATTAAAAA